>JAVSBS010025413.1:59196-74884 GCA_033124195.1 Coracias cyanogaster | reverse complement strand
CTATTGCAAAAATTTATATCTTCCTGGGAAGGCTGTTGCTTACAGAAAAGAAAGGAGAGCTTACAGGAGAAGAGCTCTTCAAAAGTGGGCTTTCTGCTCCTGCAGTTACCAGGATGGCAGAAGGGACGAGCATCTCCATTTACATCTTTCTTACCCTCTTACAAGCTGCAGTGGAAGAAGGGCTATGCAAATAGAAAATGGAGAATATTTCTTCAGGTACTGGTAAAACTCACAGTCTCAGGTGACACAATCTGTTTCTAATGACTTCAATAGAAGTATCAGGTACTTTCTAGCCCTATCAGCAATACGTTTTGTCCTTATAGTCCAAACCACCCAAACAGGTGCCCATGGTTTCTTAGAACGCTGCCATTGTAAAGACTCAGTTGTTGCCACCACCAAGAGGAGAAAGCCAAAGCTATTAGATTTCCCCTTGATGTTTGAGTGATTCTGCAGCTCCTCCAACACTTTGAGCCTCAGCTCAGAGGTACTTTGCAGAAGACATCTGTATGAACCAAGACAACTAACACACACATGTAAAGTCCTTCACCTCCACCTTATCAGTATCTTTGACAAAACTGCAATAGTGCAATAGGAATAAATTAATCTAAAAAAACCACCCGTGGTTGCCCCAAATGCTTGTCCTTTCCAATAAATTATAAACATGAAAATACAGATTAAAACACATAACACCAAGTGACCAGTTCATAAAAACCAGCATAACTATAAGAATACAAGACAGAAGAACACTGTGTTTTTCATCAATATTTTCAAAGTTCCGCGATTTTATATTACCAACACTTGGACAGCATTTGACTGAACTGAATGGTATTTTGGTATCCAACTCGCCTGAACTATTTGGGACTCATAAACATGCCTGTGCCTGAGTTCTCTATCCAAGTTCCTCAATGGCCCAATCTAACGGTATTTAAGCACATAAAACACAGGAAGTATTTCACTTTACACAAAAAACACCCACTTACTCAGAAAGCAGAAGGGGAAAGGAGACGTTTTTAACACAGCAGCATAGAGAACAACTAGAGAATTTGCCTAGAAAACAGAATTCTTGGTGCTTCTTGAGCCGAGGAGGCTCAAATTACAGTTTCTATCTTCTACAAGTGCCTAAATTCTTGGCTACATAACTGATATGGAGTATTATGTGGCCCTCCTCTTGAAGCTGAGATGATATATGAAAAGGAACACTAAATTTTGGGGCCAAAGGCAGAAAAAGAGAAGCAGCCTAACTAGCCCAGTGAGCTGATTGTTCCCACACGTTTAATTTACAGAGTATTGAGAAAGCAAGTTAAACTAACCCAAGTCAGACTAGAAAGTACACGCAGGTACTTGGATAAAGATAAAACTTGGATAAACCCATGGATAAAGGGTTTTGTCTGAAAAGGATGTCTGCAGACTCTTATTTTACCACAGTCCAGGGAGTTAACTGACCTACGCAAGTTTTCTCTATTTCTTCCACTATTGGCAAAGTTACATGTAGTCACATGAAGTTAACCCACTGTTTGACACTGAACAGATTATATTATCCCTGAATTCTGCCCCAAAATCACTTTTTGGAAGCAGTATGCACGTTTCAGTGCGCTGCACGCTCACTTTCACATGATGCCATACAAGAGCCATTACAAGTGGGACTACGTAGCTTTAAGTCCTTCCTCCAAGTGGGGAACTGCCAAGAAAACAGTAATAAAATAATCTGTCTAATAAAGCCAGACATTTCTGAGTTCAGCTTCAGCAAAGAAACAACTTGCCACAGCAGCAGCTGAAGCACGCTGTGTCAACAAGAAGGAATGTAACTTATTTCATGCTGCAATGTGCATTAGAAGAGAAATCAGGGCACAATTACTGCGTGATGTGTGGGGTTCGTTCAGGAGTGAGCACTCTGAGAGTGTGCTGCGATAGAAAACATCTGGCCCATGTGGGCCTTCACTTGCACAGCCAACCTGGATATGTCCACCGACAAGAAACCAGCTGGTCGTTCCTTTCATAAACACCAGGGAAATATCTGCTGATAGTCATTTAGGAAACCTGTTAAATAGGAGAGACCTAGGCTCTGTGGAAAGAGAAGCTGTCTTCCAAGAAATTTCACTGCCCTTTTCTGAATCCTACAAATCACACCACTAACACTTTTTGCTGTCAGAGGTGAGACATGGCATGGTGATGCCTTGGGCACAGATTGTTTTCTAAGTCAGAGGGAACAGGATATTCTGCAACAAAAGAAAGAACACAGTTTGCATGGGTTTTGATTCATTTTCCCTCCGATGTTGCCACATAATTTATAGGATAACCACAAACAGGGTTTTTGGCTAATGCAAGAAAGGGACAGTTCCATGCAGGACAAAAAAAACACCAAAAAAAACCAGAAGAACAAAAGCTTGTAGCAAATAATAAAACTGATTTTGAAGCAAAGAAAAAGATCCCCACGTCCTAGACTCAAAACAGAAAGGGAGAATGCAATAGCTGGATCACCTGGCTGTTTTCTTTTTCTTTATTTTCTTTTAAATTATAGTTTAGCATCCTTCCAAGAGGTTTTCTTCCTGGAGTGATAAAAATAAAAATATTTGACAAAAAAAAGCAGAAAAGAACAGATATTCTTTTGCAATTTTTAACAACTTTATGAGAATGAAATCAGATTTCAGACGTGCTATAGGTGTGTTTTTCACTGCAGCGCAGGTTTTAACAGCGTTTTCTACTTACTTTAAATTATTGCTTGAAAAAGGGATCCAATAAAGCTTTGGTCATTTGCCCATTCTGTTATTTATGCTGTAACAAAGTTTCCCTAATATTTATACTTTAGTGCATGAGTATACACATATTTCGAATACCACATGTGACCTGACTTACAACATTGAAAAAAATACAAACTACAGATAAACATGAATTGTGACACTGTTACCTCTGGAGATTCAGGTGGTGAAGTCCTTCCATCAGATGGAGCTAGAGAGGAGGAAGAAGGCTTAGGAAAGCGCGCGGCACATCTGAAATAAAGCAGATGTGTTTGCAGTCGGCAGCGTTGTAACTTAATGTAACTTTTGGCATGACATCTGAAGTGCCAGTGTGCTGTGCTCGGCTTCACAGGCACCCTCAGGCCCCTGGAGATACCAAAATGGGTTCTGAGAGAATGTTCATCCTTTGTTTTGCTGTCTCCTTTCCTTTCCTGCTCGTCATACCTTCCTTCTCCCTTTCTCCAAAAGGAAGGCTTCTAACCACAGAATCAAAAGATAAACAAACTATTCCTTAAACTATTCACCACACTATAAAAATAAAGTAATACTAAGAAGGATTTTATAGCGAAAAAAATCATAAAGACATGAAGAGAAGGCAGGATCGTTCCGCTTCACTTTCTTCACGGCAAAAGTAGGAATAATCATCATCGTCATCAAGAAGCAGAAAAGAAGCAGCCATTTGCAGCATGTGGGCTCCAGTTCCATAAAAATCCTTCCTAGAAGTCCTCCTAAGCTGCTAACACCAATAGTTGCTTCACCAATGACATGGGTACTAACATACAGTGACTAAAAAGGAAGGTTCATTGCATAGGTGTTATCTACCTGTTAAATAAGCTCAAGTCCTCTGAAATAGTTCTGCAAATGCTTTGATAAAGCCGTAGTCCTGGTTAAAAAACCACATCTGTTCTCAAGCTAAGTGGACAAATTCATCAGAGGTCAAAGTAGAAAGCCGTTTATGCGGAACTTTTGAAAGGAGATCGATGACTTCCTTTTTTCCTCAAAAGAATCATCTGAAGGATGAAGAAAACTAGATGTGATCAGTACAAATAGGTTAAAAGGCAGCGAAAGAGCGTGTTTGTTCAGTTGGAAGCTGTAACAGGAGATATCACCTCCAAGTACATCATTTGGATGCTGAAGTCAAAATCCTAACAACCCCATTTCTCCAGTGAATTTGTACTTTCATATCAGAACTCAGAAATACACACTCAATCGTTAGCCTGTGCTTTGGGCTACTGCATTAACAAACCCCCTCACTAGCGTTTGCATTATCTCACTGGCGCTTTCAGGCTCTAAATCTTCATTTGCAGGAAACTTAATAGCTAATGAACAGGCAAATCAGTAAGAATTACTATTTCTAATGTAAGGGAACAACAATAGCAATATTTTTCATAAATATCACTTTGGGGCTGGTCTTCTTCATGTCACTGTGTTAATTTCTCATGAATATTTTATTGAAATCCATTTGGGGAGATTAAATTTTTGGTTTTTAACACAGGTTTGCCTAACAACAAAAAAACCCCGTATTTTTGTGAAGAAAAAAATCAATTAGGGTCACAGCAGAAATGTTTGTAGCTACCACCCAATTCATCAGGGAATGGCAAAATATCTTTGACTTCAGCAATGAGACAACTGCAATGCTACTTGCTAAAGAAAACATGGTGAACCTCAGAAAGCAATTCCTAACCAATTGGGTAAAATTTGTTACGTTCAACATTTACGTAATTCTAGATAAACAAGGATATTTGTAGAAGCAGTTATTTGTTCGCAGGTAATTTGGAACGAATTAAGAACTCCAGCAGAGGGATCTTTAGATAGAGAAATTGCGTCTAAATTGTTTGACCAGCCCCAAGGAAAAACTTGCACAAACACTTTCAGCGGTTATAGGACTGAAATTCCACTTCCAGGAACCCTTAGGAAAGAGAAGAAGGTGCTTTTAACCAAACCTGATGCACCTAGCCTAGCCAGCTCCATTTCTTTAGAGTCAGTGGAAGGAAACTGATTCTTCCACTGCACAATTCAAGCTCTTAAATTAAGTCCTCGCCGTGGATCAGCGCTGGAAGAGAGCTATTCTCTCCATTAATTAATGAAGCCTGAGGAGATTAGCCAGGTAAATAAGCTGGGTGAAGTTAGGAGCCTTAATTCAGGAAGCTGAATATTCTGATGTGTTTTTTGCAAGCCACTGGCACTTATGCTTTTAATATATGCCTTGATTGCTTTTTTGAAAGTAATTTAAATTTTTATGCCATTGACCCATTACTGAAGCATTATCATTGGCATTTTCTACATATGGAACATCTTTACATGATAAAGTTTTTGCTGGAAAACATTTCGGGAACAATTAACTCCTTATGAATTTTGTATGTGAATTTGGTATAAGAGGTCTCCTTTATAGCCATCAATATGTCAACGTAATTTGTACAGATCTGTAAGACATTGGAATATGTTCTTATTCTTCCAAAGCAAAATATTTTCCACCTTCCTATCTTCACAGTCTGCTGTGTGCTTTAGCATTTTGTGAATATTTTCTTAGAAATAGTAAAAGAATCTTGCTAAAGAGGTGCAATAGATTATTTGGATGAAAATAACTTATTAGCTTCCACTTTTTTACTTCTAAGATGTGCCAAGAGCAACAGAAGGAGCAATATATTGCCCTACTGGAAAGAACAAAAATGCACACAAAATTCAGAAGAAACCACAAATCCAAGCTCTTATGCCACATAAGTCCTGAACCTCATCTCACTGAAAACACTCAGTGATTTAAATCAATCACCACTGATTTAAATGAAACCAGCTTTCAGTCCTAAGTGATGAAGCATCTTAAATGGAATTAGTTCCTACTTCATGATAATACAAATAACTGTAAATAACTGCACTGGAAATTGGAGGGAAAATAGCCAAGTCCTGGTATCTGGACTTCTCCTGAGCAGTATATTATATCTATTGACTGCAGGGGCACAACCGGTGGGAGTGAGAATTCTGAAATGCAGCGTATGGGGAAAAGGAGATGAAGACAGGGACGGTTTCAGATTCATCATAAACAACGCTCTGCGGCACGGTGCTTCCATCGGTTATCGAGGAGTGAAAGAAATCTGCTAAAAAGAGCAGGCCTGTGTACTTTGAAAATAAAGAAACACCACTACAGAAATAACCGGGATGCTCGAGAGCTTGGCATTGAACCACAAAGGCTATGCTGAGACTAAATGACCAACGGAATATGAGCTCATTATCACTGGGAGAGATGTCTTGTACCCAGACACTTCATAAATAAACTTTGGCAACGGCTACCTGCCTTGCGCTGCCAGGGACGCCCCAGAAAGCAGCCTCAGGACTATCTATTCCATCAGAACATTTAAACAACCAGCAACGGCTGACAACATTTCCACCTTGATCCAAACAGGGCGAACCAGAGGATTCAGAGAAACACCTTTTTGTAAAGAATGCAAATAAAAGGAAGGGCTGTGCTCAGTAAATAAATAGTACATATTTAACATAGCGTGCTAAGCCTTTATGGCATGAGTGTTTTCTGATACTACCTGGTTCTTAGGACAGCGTGCCTGGGACTTGTAGCTCAGAGCACTGCTTAGAAACCTGACTGGAAAGTTAGGAGTGCTGCGAAAAGCAAGACAAAGGATAAACCAGGTTTTGGCCCTGAGAAGAAATTCCAGGAGGGAACTAGAGTTAGATTAAGGCACTTGAGGTCTTCAGCTTGCTGAATGAACTGATTATATTCACCTCGGGTGTTTTAGCTTCCTGGAAAAGTTTATCATGAAAACATTAAAAATAGTTTAAGGTTCATCACTGTAGCAATAACCTACAAAAAGCTTGGAAATGTAAAACCGGAAAGAATGAATTGCTGACTTTATCCTAACAGACTGTAGAACTTGGTGCTCTCGAGAGATTTCAGCAGTGTTGTCCCATCAGAAGACTTTTGAGCACAGCAACATATGACAGGAAGGGGTTGCCCACCTAACGATACATGTTTCAGCTGTTGGTAAAGCCATTTCAGAAGCTGGCACTGTGGAGAGGAGAGAAGGAGCACTAAAATTGTTACCACCAGAGAAAACGGGACCGTGGCTCTCAGGGAAGGGAGGCAGTTCCCTGTGGGTGGTATAAGCAGAAGAGCCCCAAGATGGAACCATACATGCAAAAGTTGCTCAAAAATGAGTGGAATTTTCATTCCGTTTCTGAATTGGGACTGGGAGACTAAGCAAGTGAGTAAGCAACACCCGAGCTAAATCCCTTCAGACAGCAGGCCCAAGTACAAGAGCGGTCAAGAAAAAACTGTTTAAAGAGCTGTTAGCTGAGGAGCAAGATAAAGGTCTACTACAAGCTGGAGATGAGGGACGTCTGTAGAGCTAAAAGTGGGGAAAAAACGAGGAGGACTCATTTGGCTCATTTGCCAATTTCCAAAGGTGGAAGAAAGAGTCTCTGGTGAGACTTCCTGGGAGCAGATTACAGGCGGAGTGCTCCAGTTAGGGCTGCTGCTTACTTGCCTTTTTTCCAGGGAACACTGGAATTGTATTGTTTGCTGGGAGACAAAAATAGAGAAAGTTGTATGCCACCCCAGCAATGACAGTGCCAAGTTAGATTTTAAGGTACTATCTGCATCAAGTTGGTGAAAGTCTGGGGCAAAATCCTGCTCTTCCCAAATAAGATGAAACATGGCTATACGTAGGTTTTTTACTCTTTTTTTTTCGTCCTCTTCTCAGAAACTATCTAAAGCATAGCAAAAGAGACCTACTGGAAAATATGCTACCAAGACACCTAAGTAGCAAAGCATCCAATTTTTTTTCAAATACACTATAAACAATTGATTATTCTGTCTCACAGCTTGAGCTGGGTATATATTCACAATATTTTAATACATTTCTTGCACAGGAGTAACTGAAAATGAAAAATATCTTATTCAAAATGTCTAGCCTTTCACCAAGCATATTTGCATTCATTTGGTTTTCTTTTCTTTATGAATTCTTATTGTAGGATACTGATAATTTGGAAAAAAGGAAAAATCCTAATAAGTAAATATTTGGTATATCGGATGTATTTATACAAATATCTTTGGTTTTATCTTAGAAGCAATTTGTTTATGTCATAGTCACTTATGCTTAATGAGTCTTCTGGCAGTTCTTAAGAATTGTTTTACTTTTTCAGATGTTTCCAAGCAATAAGTTCCCCTAGATGAGGGAATATATGTTAATCTTCACTCATATCCTGTTAAATAAACCTATCTGTGTAAGTAAGATTTACAACTACGTTCTCTAGTCAAATAACTTTTTTGACTCCTACAGAGAATTTGCTCTACCGGATTCTTTCTGGTTTGGTTTTTTTGTAAGATTTTTAAATGCTATCACACAATGTATGCGGCAAGACCCGGAGCTTCTAGGTCTAGTGCAAAACCTACTAAAATTGATTGGAATCATCCAGCAACTTTAATGACATTTGGGTCAATCCTTTAAAACTCTATTTGCCTTCAGTGGTAATTTCCTCATAATAGCTGGAGTTTTAAAACATACCTCAAACCTCAGCTGGCCAGACCACCATTTACGTAGGGAGTAGGTTACTCTCTGACTATGTTTAGAGCAGGAAATATTGTGGTCAAGCAGCAAAGAGGCAAAACTAGCTCTAGTTTAGACCCATTAACATTAATTTAGAGTCTATTTGCAGTTGGACTCCATTAGATGTGTTGCTGTTGTGCATCTTCCTGTTTAGTTTCGGTCAAGGGGAATTAATTTGCAGCCTGAGACTTGTCTGCAACAGGATCCGAGTACAGTGAGAAGGGACCATGGAGAGATTCACTGCACTTCTTATCTCAACTGAAATGTTACAAGGATAAAATCAACTTTTTCTTGCCACACAAACTTGCTTGGCTTATCAAAGCAGGAGGAACATCCCCCTTTGCTCCAGGAAACACCCTGACAAATAACATGTTGAGATAACACGAATTCCCACTGTTATCCTTTGGGTACATCATATGTAGCAAAGCTCAGAGCTCTAAAAGCTCGGAGTTAAAGATTTAAGGTTAAAAAACCCAGCAACTGATCTCTTCATTACTGCTGCATTTATCTATTCGAAAAAAAATAACATGTGTTCAATTCACAAATGTGGTATCCTGTTTATGAAGGCATAGGGACTGTGAAATTTTGTCAGTGTAAATTTTAGACATTGGGTAGGAAGTGTAGATGTAGCGCTGTTTCTGGGAGACCAGGTATGTGGTTAGATGTGTTTAGAACCTCATAACAAGCTTGCCCTCGACAGGCTTGAGTATCCTGCTCTGAGAAGAAAAAGTAGACAGAATCTTACAAACTACCAGAGCAAATCTTAAAGTAAGAATCAAGACTGGAATATTCAAAACACATTGTTAAAAAATGTGAGTTTTGCTGAGCTCTGTAATATTGAGAGGTGCAGGAACCTTCCAGGCAACCTTAATTCTTGTGGAGATGTTCTTTAATTCCAGTGTTGAAACCAGACGTGTCCTTGGTGGCATTAGCATCCAGTTCCACATTTTTGTTGCCATAAAGGCGTGCAGCTAATGTCTATAGCAGCTAGCAAGTGGTAGAGGGTGCTTTAAACTTCCCCCTGTGCTCCTCATCCACACTGTTCATCTGCAGTAGTGGAAAGCAGAATTTATATGGATTCTGAAGTGTCTGGGAGGCACCAAACAAGTGGGGAAAAAAAGCTGAGACTCATGAACTGACATTTTTATTCCATAGTATTATTTGCAATAACTGAAATATACCAGAGTACCTAAGGTGTTTTTTTTTTCCTCACCTTTATCCTACTCTCTGCATCTCTCTATCTCTTTATTCTGCTGTCTCAAACTACAACCGGAGTGTCTGAGTTCACGTGATAAGGGTTAGCCTAATCTTTCATTTTCTAAGTAGGCAGCTAATGCACTCAGTCTAACCTGGATCTTTAAAAAAGATTTGTAGGTGGTCACTGAATGTAAAACCCTGTTATCCTTTGACTGCCTGTCCAACATAAGTCATTAGATACGTTTTACAATAAGGTATACAGATGCCATCTGGCAGAACCCTGATGATTTTCTAAGGTATGTGAAAAGTACAGATTTAAAACTACTTTCACATTTTACTTACAAAGGTACATGGGCTTGTTGAACTCACATGCTATTTGTTTCCCATTTACATTGTGTCCTTAGAAATTGTATGATTAGGGATAAAGTTTTTTTCATAATTCATGTCAATTGTTTCTTTTTTTTTTATTTTAGAATAAGCATTTAAATTTAACCGCCCTTTACTTTTCTTAGAGGACCTATTTTTAATACCATTAAAGAAAAATACTCCAAAGCAATCAGCTGGGACTTGAGTTTTTAATTTGGGGAGAATATAATAAGTTCTAATCTCTTTTAGTGTTGTAATGGAAAGGAAACAAATAGAAATATCAGGAATGTTCCATCACAAAAAAGCGTAGAAAAATACTTTGGATTACTCTAACTGTTCCATTTTGATGTGACCATCTTAAAATTGTATCCAGTAGGCAAACCAATGCAAGGCTGTTTCAGACTGTTCTGTTTTGAAATAGCTGGAATACAATTCATTTAAATTCTTAAAAGAACTTTCTCTCTCAAGAAACTTAAAAGTCTTTGGAAGTTTTCGCAGATAACTTTTGATAAATCGGTCTTTTCAATTATAATATTACTTTGGTAATAGTCCAGCTCACTCCAAATATTATTTTAGCACTAATAAGCGTATGTTTATGCAGCTTTCCCAAAGTATTTTGTTTTCACTTCTTGCACTTGTGCATTTTTCCATAATTTAATTGTATCTTTGAACCTCTTTTGAAGCCTTATTTGCATTTAATATTACTAAATGTCCGTTCTGATTTCAATCCATACTTATATTCTCTTTGAAGACCAGAGTTCCCAGCACTATAATTTCCCTTCATATTATCTGGTTCCAATATCTCTCCAAGAGAAGACATGCTTACTGAAATCCTACACCACTTGTCAGACCTGAGCGTTTCTGGGTTGACTATGCTTCCAAATGCTAATGTTAGCAAAATCAAAGATGCAGTCTTTGTGTTTGAGAATGGCAAACACAGATCAGAAACACGGATCGGGCTTGTCTAAGCATACAAAGCATGTCATTGTTATCTGAAGAAGGACACCGACTTTTATATCAAGCGTAACTGCTGAATTTCATGGTAGATTGTGTATTGTCTGTGTTTTTTCCGAATAGCTATGTATATAAATTAATAACAAATAAGATTCAAGTGATATCAGTGATATTCAGTAATATCATTAGGACATATTTTGCTTTTCAAGCGATTTCACCTCAGAACTAGTGCTAACAGGTTGGCTTCTCAGAAGACATACCAAGAAATTATCATATAGAAAGCATCCATGTTTCAAAGAGTTTGTAGTCTCGAGCACTTTATATTTGCACCTCCGAAATCTGCATCCACGATGTAGTTAGAGCACGCTATTGAAATCCAGACTATCCGCTCTATTCTGAATCGCATATAATGTTCAAGACCAGACTTTTGATTCTGTTTGAATAATTGAGGTGCAGTAAGAGGGATGGGCTATGCTAGGTTTGTACTGATTGCTGACTTTAGTGCTACCTGTGGAAATTCCACTCCCATCATCACTTCCACGGCTTCTTACTAAAGCCAGGAGACTTTAGGCAAGGAGGAGACCACCTTCACTGTGTCTCTTTTTGATTGCCTGCCAGCTTATATCAGCCACACCTTGGTGCATGTTGATATTACCAAATACTTCTCAGATAGTCAGGACATCAGAACTTAAAAGAATTCAAGGACTGAGTGAGATGTTGAGACCACGGAAGCTACTGCACTGCCCAAAGACAGAATGAGCTATCCTGACATCACTTCTGACAGATGCTTATCTGACTTGGAAGGGGATTCCAAGATGTCCAGTCCTGTCTTTAATTATCTTTATTATTAAAAGTAATAATCTAATCCTATGATAAAATCTGAAGACCATTACTTCTTGTGCTGCTCCTCACAAACATGGGACTAGATGCTTCCTTTCCTACACGTTACACTGTTACCAGCTCTCTCCGCCTTCTTTTCTCTGGACAAATAACTCCAGAATTTTCTGCTTTTACTTTCAGGCCATGTTTCTTAGACCTGAGCAGCTCAGTGCTCTCCTCTAGATGCTGACTGCTCACCAAATGTCATACCTACAGCTGAACACAGCTGCGGCTTCCCTGCTAAGTTAAAAGCTTTCTGCTTTTAACTTCCTTCAGCAGGAGAACCACTTCACACCCTGCAGAATGGGATTCTCTTGTCATACACCAGCACCATGTCTGCCTTCCACAGCCTCAGCGAGGCTGTTGACTAATATTGGGAGTGATCCAAAAGAACTCCTTCGTCCTTTTCCGTACAACCGCTACCTCAATACCCCCTTCTCCATCTGTACTTTTGCAGTCGAATGGTCTTTCAGGTTACGCTTGGCCCCACCTGAATCACATGCAATTTGCACTAGCACATCTCACAATCTGTGAAGACCACTTCACTCTTCAGATGGCTACCATAAGAACTTGGACGGACAATCCTTTATATGGCCCTACTGACAGTACTGAAGAGAAACTTTGGATTTAATAGGTTTTGCAGCTACTTTGCCTTGACAATCTACATAGCAAGAAATGTTCTCTCACTGGGTTTCTCTGTACATTAAGACATGGGGGTTTTTTGTCCTGAAGTGGAAAATGCTCAACTGGTCGGTTTGAATCCTGTTCCTGTCCTCCTTAGTGCATTGGCATGCTGCTCATTCATTTGCTATACTTGAATTATTACTGAAAATAATTGCACCTTCGCTGGAAGCCCATTCCATTAATATCAAGTAGTTAGGCAAATAATGTTGCAGGAATGAAAAATGTTAAATATTCTGCTTTAGAAAGGAATTTAAAATTATAAACACTTGTAAAAATTCCAATTTCCTTTCGGCATATTTTGGAAATAAGTGTTTCTATTTATCCCCTAGTCCTCTCCAGACAGTGTTGCTCACTGCAGTCTCCGTTCCTGTTGCTGCATGCGTTCTGGTGAAACGTGAATTTTTTCCTGTTGAGGGCAAGCGTTAATACAAAATGCTATTCAATGAGCTACAGTCACCTGCACTGTTTGTCTACAGCCAGATGTTTCCTCCTGACACCTCAGAAATCCTTCAGTGAACATTATCTCTACGCAACAACCAAACAGAACCAAACATGGCAGAAATCAGGTTTTGTAAACAGGTGAAATGTCAATATTCAACTTAAACCCCCACGCTGTTGGAGGCAGTTAAATGTACATGTGTATTAAACCCTTGTGTCTCTTGAGATCGCCATGTGTAGTCTTGCATGCCTGAAACGTGTAGAAGACTCGAGGGAGTTAGGTGAGTGAGAATACCGTGCCCATGTGATACCGCTGGTTCCAGTTCTTACCCCGGGGGTTAACAATAAAGGGGATTTTCTCTCTAATTAAGAAGCGGTTAAAAAAAACCCCAAACAAATAAATGTTACTTAATTGTAATCTTAGCTTTTGTCTGGTTCTTTTGTAACCTCCAGATGGGAGCAGCCACACAGCAACAAAGCAGTCAAGTCAGGCAGAAAAAAATCCCCAAAGTCCTCAGAAATCTCCAAAAGCAACTGAGGCTGCAGACTCAGTTACTATGTAAACTCTATGCTCCATAAGTCATTTAAAGACTTAGTACAAGTGGCTTCTGGTTTAATCTTTTAATTCCATTGCTCCGTAAGTTTCCTCATAGGTTCATTGAGCAAGGAATTCGGACAAAATATTCGGGGCCCTTTTTTTTCTAAAAGGGACTGGGTATGGAAGAACGTGCAGTCCTGGAGCTGCAGGAAGAGCTGTGAACTAACCCCCAAATTTATGTGCCATAAAAGCCATTCTCTTTTCTGGGATTCTTGTGTTTCAGACTGCGCACATTTACAACGTCAGATCCTTGCCTTGGGAGACGCTCCCTGTTGGTGAACAGCTGTGGAATGTATTCAAGGAGTTACAGCTAAACACACAAATTTGTGCCATCAGGTCGAGAAGAAAATATAGCAAGGAGGAAATCACGTTCCCGTTTTCGAAGATGGTTTATAGATGCTCTGCATGGATGGAAAAAACCTCAGATATGTTTGCTGAAAATCTTAAAAATAGGCACACACACGTTCCTGGTTATTCTAATCAGAATTTTTAACTTTGATTATAAATAACGTGAGAATTAAAGTACATCTGGTTTAATGCGGTGTAGCAAGGCTTGGCTAGTGCCCTAGAGTTAATTTTTATGTATGTTGAACAGCACGGTTATGGTGGATGGAGACATGAAGAAGAGAGAAGCATCTACCGTGTGGGCTTCTTGAATTTGCTTTAGCTTTGAGGAGCAATGCACAGGCAGTAGCCCAAGGCAGACCACAGGCTGAAAGAAGGAACTGATAATTCCTGCTTTTGATGTGATGTTTGAAATACATCTAGGGAAGTTAGTATGTTATTTGCTTGAACCTGATGTGTTTTACTACACATTTACCTACATTTTATTTACATATGATTTGTTTGTAAACTTGCAGAAAATGAGTAAGTGTATGAAAAAATTGTGCCAGCTGTCACAATTTTTTTTAAAGTCTTTATAAGCATTGATGTATTTTATTTGAAAAGTTAAGTTAGCTTTATCCTAAAGCGGTGTCTCAGTGACCACACAACATAGGCTTAAATGTCAAGATACGACACGATATTTCTCAGATCATACTTAGTAAATTTTTCCACTAATATAAAACATTTTAATAAGACATTCACATCTTTATTAATATAGACATTTAAATATTTTAATTTTGAAACTTTTTAACCAGTAGAGAAACAACAAGCCCTATGGACTGCTAAAAGGAAAAATTACAGGGTTTTTCATCTCTCCTGCATTACCAATTGTTTAATGAACATACCAGAAATATAAGGGAAGGGATTTTACAAGCCTAATCTTATCCTGAAAATTGAGTTTATCTCTCACCACTATCACGTAGCAAACAGTCACGCACACGCAACTTTGTTGTTGCAGATACCCTGTTCACAACCGAATCATTTGGAATTAGCATGGCTAATTTTTCTCAAGACAAAATCCAATTCATGCAAAAATTCAGACTGTGTTTCCATTTCAAAGTAAATCCATATCCTCACTTTGGTGTGGCTTCCACCTCGCCATAAACTATGTTTTGCATTAGGGTTACTTAACGTCAAGTTAGCCAATTCCTTGGGGAAGGTTTCATTTGATCTAGGACGGTGCAGTCAGAACGTGGGCTGATCCGTCTGAACAGCAATGAGGTGCCTCCCTTCAGCTCGACCCTGCGTGCCCAGAGGAACAGAGAACCTATTCAAGAATTTTATTGGCAAAAGAAAAGTAGAAAACTTTTTCAAATGTAGGTCGCTCTCCTTTTCAGGGTACATGTTGCGTCAGGGGAGGTTTAGATTGGATATTGGGAAGAAGTTCTGTACTGAGAGGGTGGTTGGGTGCTGGAACAGGCTGCCCAGGGAGGTGGTGGAGTCCCCATCCCTGGAGATGTTCAACAAACGAGTGGATGGAGCACTTAGGCTCTGGTCTAGTGGCTAGAGAGATGTTAGGATGAAGGTTGGACTTGATGATGCTGGTGGTCCTTTCCAACCATAATGACTCTATGTTTCTAACTCTTTTAAAACAGCAGTGGAATGAAAAGAACAGAACCCCTGTGTAGTGGTGCTTCTGAAGAGGTTTGTGACAGACACTGTAGAGAGCCACAGAGCACCAGTCGTGCCGGTTACTGTGAGCACAAAGTTCTGCAGCACCATGTCGCGTAACACTAACTTTTGGTGCTTGCATGTCCCCTCCACTCTTTTTACAGATATTTTGAAAAATGCGCCAATACCTGTGTAGGCTCCTTGTAAAAATGTGCTTATATATGGACAATAAAGTATTTGTTATACTGCATAATTCACTGATTTGGGAGGATGTTCTTGTACATTCT
>JAVSBS010025413.1:38548-57749 GCA_033124195.1 Coracias cyanogaster | reverse complement strand
TCTTGTACATTCTGAAGGAAAATTCCTCTCCACCAAGTTAGTCAGGCATATATCAAACTTCATTTCAAGCCAAGATAATAAGATTTGTTTTGAAACAAATTCTGAAAACATTTGTTTCTGGCATGGTCAAACATTTGTTTTCATGCTGTCACTTTGGGTTTGACATTAAAATCTTACACACAAACAGAGTTATGCTTCAAATAGATTTTGCATTTTTCTTGGGTAACTTTTTTTCCTTTAAATGAGACATTCCTGTGAAACAGTTTGATTGCAATCATTTTTAATAGTTTTCCCAATTATTAAAATAGTGTTAGAACAGTCTTAGCTCTGCTGAGGAGGAAACAAGGTGAGATGCATAACTGTGGCAAATGGACCCATGAAGCTTCTGGTTCTCAAAAACCACGTCTCACAATTATTTTTTCCTGTTCTATTTGCTTGTCCAACTGCCGTACCACAGAAAGAATAAATTCTACCGTCTTTTCCCTCAGAACGTAGCTCTGTGAGCTAGGAAGACTCTCTGTAGGACTGCGAGGCATAAAAAGCAAAAAGTGATAACTCTTTATTAAGTGAGGATATTAGGGGATGTGAGAATATTATGGGATGTGAGGATATTATTACACAGCAACCACAAGACAAGCAGTGCTCAGAGAAGCTGGAATGGCATCGTTTCTCCCTTGTAGGAGCAAATGTATAGAGGCTGCCACCAGGAAAAGAATTTTAATTCCTTAACCACAATGTGAATGAAGCAAGCGAATGAAGCAAGTGGATGAAGCAAGTGGATGAAGCAAGTGGATGAAGCAAGTGGATGAAGCAAGGCTGATCGCAGTTCAGGTGGTCAGACCCGTGTGAGCTTTGACGTAGACACACTGGGGGAAGAGACACACGGGGAAAATGCAGGAAGAAAGATGCTGAGTAGCCCAGCAATGCATGTAAATCCCCCGCTGAACCTGTCCCCTTTCTATTGCTACTTCTAAACTAGGCTAAATTAGCTCAGATGAAGCTCCACACCCTAGATTCATGGATCAGTCATGTAACATAAGTAGTTTCTAGACAGAAGAAAAAAATTAAAGTGTTGTGGAAGGGAAGAGTAAAACATCTGGAAAATGAAGTCATAGAAGTTAGCCATTCAAATGAGAAAATGAGCTATTGTTCATTCAAATCTTGGCTATCCTAGGACAGCGCATTCACATTTTTTGCAGATCTTTTTACCATTCCTGTGACAGATTTGAGATATTTATGTGCCCCTGACTTCCAGCAGGATGCAGGAAATCGCATTGCTAGTACAGAGGGTCACCAAATATAATGAGCTCTCAATTACCAGTAGGGGATTATCTGGCTTGTGGATTAACTGTGCCACCCTGAAAGGGAGCCCGCGATATGATACAGCCTGGCGTGGAGCTGAGCCTCCTTCCCTGTCATGTAGTCTCTTGCTTCTGTCCCAGCAGTACATTCAGCACTGAATATTTTCCCCCAATTTAATTTTCATATTTTATTCTGTTAGTTGTGCTTTCATATACCTGAGCTATTCCATCCTCCATTGCCCTGGGCAATCAAAAACTGAGCAGCTCTAATACAATTCAGGAGGAATCTGAATAACATCCTGACAAGGAAATGTGCCTGGGCAGCATCATGATTCACCATAAGCCGTATTAGGAGGACCTTGCAGGCTTTTCGAAAGAAAGGTGGTTATAACCCTCTAGCGGGACATGGAGACAGTTATCTATGTCAAATTAATTCCATATCCAAAAGTACAGAAGTGGCGTTAGGATCACAGTGAGTGTTAATATGGTTGTAACTGTCTGTGTGCCCCAAAGGTAAATAACATTTGCTTGTCGTGCACTGACACTTTCTTGAGGCACGTTCTTCTATCTCTGTGCCATGTTCTTCCTTCTCTCCACTTCAATTTTTCTTTGTAGCTTGTGCCTGATTGAAAGATTTCATTTTGCCTAACCACGTGTGAGCAAAAATAAGGGCATCACCAATCAGCATATTGAGACTGCGGGAACTCTTGCAATGTAAAGCTAAAAACTGAGTTCTGAGGGTTTTTTTCTCCAAGAAAGGAGAAGACTAAGCGATGAAAGTGAGATTCTTCTTAATGTTTATTATTCTTTTTGCCTTAAGCATCTCATTACAAAATGTATCTTCTGAATTTCAGCTATCTAACTGTTAACATGAATTTTAGTCAGACTTCTCTTTTTAATCTACCAGGATAGGTACAAGGTGGAAATGGTGAAGTCAAAATAGTGTCTTATATGTCATTAGAACAATAAGAAACAAAAATGGGAGTAGTCTTGGAAATATATATCATCAGAACCTAACACGTGTCACTGTTTCAGGGTAAAAAACAGTTAAAGGAACCACACATTTTAAGGTTTTTTTTCTAAAACATGGTCAGGGTTCACCCATGAAACTGATACTTTGATATAAAGTTAAAAGGCAGATTTACAAAATCATGTGTGTTGCAGTTCTTAGTTTGCCACTAATAGCATTAATGTTGAAAGTAAAATAAAATTTCCCTAAAAATGGAAACGCTACTACATAGAGACCACTTCTGCGATAGCAGGGTTTTTATGTTGTAAAGACTATATCAGACAGGAACATACTGATCTAATATCTAGTTTGAAGAGCCACAAAATGTTCTTGCAAGTGTGGGCAACGAAAAGTTTCTACTGCAAACAAAACTGAAAGTTCCTGAATAATCTATGGCTTAGATAGGAGTGTTTAGACATTACAAGATCACTAAAAAAGAAAATAAATCAATAAAAAAGCTCTGTTCCCTGGCTCGTGGTTATAAGTTTCATTTACAGCCAAAGGAAGGATGATTCTTTAAGAGAGTCCTCAAACTCTTCAGACCAAGCAACTGAATGTAGTCATAAATTAATAAAAACTTTAAACAGTGTATCATTAACTCCTTCAGTTTAACAAGGAGTTTTCAGAACAACGACCATTGACAATTTTATAGGTTTTTTTCTTACTAAAATGCCGGTTGCTTTAAGCTAGATAGAAGCTGTGACACAGGACTGTTCTCAAGTATCACTTAGAGAAGCCTTTATAAAAACCCATTCCTATTTCTGAGCAGAAATACTATTGTACATATATAGATGTGTGTGATATATATACTTAAAAATAGATCCATAACATATAAAATAGGCTTCTAAAACTATTCACACATACACATGCTTCACGTCCAGTCTTGTAATACTGAAGTCCAAGGAAAATTCAGATGGTTAGCACATAAGATCTGTGGCTGCATATAGAAAAACAAAACTGCAGGTGTTTTGTCTACAAGATTTTGCCTGACACCATGATGTCTTGAAGTGTACATGAGGAAGATGATACTTTAATAAAAGCTTGTCTTTTACTTTGGAACATAAGTCAGGAGCTGAGAAGTGGTTTCCATCCAAGTAGCAGTGTTCTGAACCTTGCGATATATGTCCTCGGCTCGTGCCTCGCTGAATGGGGGGTAGCCCAATAACTAAGATTTATTAGGCAAGATCCTACTGATAACCACCCTGAAACAGCAGATTTGTGCCCGTGTAAAAGTGCAAAATGTGTCTCATTTTTGAATAATGACTTTCCATATAAGTGGGATTGTAATTTATGTTTACATTTTGTCTGTTTATAGTTTATGATACGATTTTAAATTACAAGAGAGAATATGTTTTCTCATAAGAAATGAAAATATGTTGTCTCTTGTTCCGACACCTTAATAATTAAAGGATAAACAAGCAAATTACAGTATACAATAAGTTTTCTTTTTACATCTTATTTAGTCAAGGTTTATTGTTACAAGTTGCCATAAACCCCCATCATAAGTACAAGAAAAGAAAGAAAGCTTTTTCCAAAAGCCAAAGGTAGAAGCTAATCGTATTTTCCCTTCTGTGTCTAGTGATCACTTCTTGTTAATATCGGTTAGCAGGAGGAAAACAGCAGAGAAAAGGGCTTTCATTTCATGCCAGCAGTGTTTATTTTGCAGCGGGGCTACACGTTTGGTCAAGACTGAAAATATAAAAGTGGAGTGGGCTCAACGAACTGAAGAATGCAGTAGGAGGGGAGGTAAGACGAGCTGTAAAACTAATTGGTGTCCAACATGTTTTGGACTGCGTTTAATTTTCTTGAGGGGAAGAGAGGTCAAGAATGGAATGAAGTCAATGAGAATAGGAATAAGAAAGTGGAAAGCAAAATGGCCAGCATTAAAAGGTCAGTGAATATCCCAGGGACAGGAAATGAACTTTAAACAAAAGTATAAGGTAGTATTTCTATCCACGTTTGGGAGTTGTTAAAATTAGTATTAAAAGAAAGGAACTTAAATAACCAGATGTTTCTTGTATGAAAGCTTGTTTTAGTCTGCTTTCAATTTATTGGAGGCCTCGGCAAGACCAAGATTTTGTGCGCAACGCAATTAGGAAATGAGTATTTCAGCACGGTGCTAATGTTATTGAAATATTTTAAAAGACTTCGATATTTTACACTGACTCGCTTCCTGTTACACTTTTATAGCCTTTCTCTTGGAAGAAATCTCCATCCTGAATCGGGAAAGCAAACTTCTCACAAGCTTTAGCACAGATTGAGGCACAGCAGCCAGCCTGCCCGCAGCTCGCTATCACGCAGACGCTCTGCGCTCTGCCTGAAGAGATCTAGGCTATGGGCACAAATTCGTACATGACCTGTAAACTCATCAGTTCAGTATATTTTAAATCACCTTATTTAGAGCATCAACGTTTTTTCCCGCCAAGAAATGGCGTTTAATTTAAATTCTTTTCTGCCACTAAAGTTTCGGCTAGAATTGAATCCAGGGGGGTTTATTCATGTTCCTGGTTCATCTGTGCGCACATCAGAAAGCAAGAATCTTCTCCCAACATATTTAGGTTTTCATCCAAAGCCCACTAGTTTTAGTCAGAATCTTTGCTTTCACTTAAACGGGGTTTGAATCAGGATCTTTGTGCTCTGCCCTGGCCATACAGCAAATCTTTTTCTGCTCCCGAATCTGCTTAATGCAAAATATCCACTATTTTTATCGCTTGTGAAGCTCCACTCTTCTCTTTCCACCCCAGTGCAGCAAGCGATGAATGGATGCTGAAATCATATGAAGCAACTCCATCGAAGGCCCTTCACTAGTAGTAGCAAAAAATCATAGAATCCTTTAGGTTGGAAAAGACCTCTAGGATCATCTAGTCCAACGGCAGTGACAGGGCCACCAAGAAGCCCAGAAGAGTACGTAGGTGTCCTAGGGCATGAGGGACACGCTGCGGCTGGCATCTGAGAAGGAGAAGCACACCCAGGGGAGAATATTTGTTTAATGAACAAATCTCTCTCTGCCATGCTTGTAAAATACAGAATCCTGCCAAAGCAGCCCCAGCTGTTGGAATTTTAAGTTGACTATGAATACTTTGTAGCACAACCACCCAATGTAGAAAGCACTTGTCTTTTAAAATCACTTCTAGACCATGTCTGCTTTTACTCAGGCAAAATTTGAGAAGGATGTTAGTTATAAATACTTCTCCATTTTCAAGTGAAATTTTGATTTCTTTTCCTTTCAGTGAATATAAATCTCAAAGCAATGGGTCTGAAACCATACGACCGTTTTGAAAACGTAATATAATGCTTCCTATAAAAATTTAAATGACGTTAGTCCTAAAAACTGGGGTTTCAGGCTTCCAAATTCTATTTCCTATGTTGTATGAGCTCATAGAGTGATGTCATAGGGTGAACAGAGTAATTTATTACTTTTTCTCTTTGAGACTTTATGTTGGGTTTATGTTTCTATTCACATGGCGTCTTCTCTTGGAAAATTTCCAGGAATTTTATGAAAGTATTTTTATGGAAATTTGGAGAAGCTTGCCACGTAAGTATGTTCTATGTAATAATGATACCTTAGTAATTTTTAAAAATTATTATTGTGAAGGAGGTATGAAGAGTCTGAATGTGAATAGGCCTGCACCAGATTATCTGCTGTGTTTTGCATGCTAAAATTAAGGGAGGCTTACCCTTTAGTAAATACTTTATAAAAGGGCAGAAGAATAAGATATAGAGGAAGAAACTGCTGAGGGATTGAGATAAAAAACCTAAAAATATTATAGTTAGCTAAAAAAAACCCAAGAAAACTGCATAGACCTGAAGAACAAAATGGTATGTGTATTTATGGCTCCGAGTTAGTGGAACGTCATTTGATTCCATCCTCTCTTCCCTCTTCTCTTCTTTCACCTTCCTATTTTTTTTCTCTTTTTCAACCAAGTTAAAGGCTTGCAAAACCTCACACAAGTTGCCAAAATGCAAGTTGTCTTTTCCCTGGGACTGCTATAGCTTATATCTTCCTTCAAATGTCCCCTGAAGCCTCTTCCCAAATGTAACCATCTCATGTGAGTTTTTGGACTGTTGCTACTGGTACCAAACACCCATATGGCACTGAAAAGGAAAGCTGGACAGATCACTCCTCCTAGGGCTGTAGCGAGAGGGGAAACGTCTTTATTTTATTTCAATTTTTTGGCACTTCCGAATACCACAGATTTTTATTACTCTACTATATACGCATATTTAAGCAAGAAGAAAAATTAAAAGCAATTATTTTAAGAACCTGAATAGGTCCCTCATTACCTAGCATATGCATCTCGCTCAGTGAAGGCTAAGAAACCTCCAAGACTAATCTCGCATTAATATACGAGATGTTCACAGAATGCCTGCCAGAACTGGGAAGTCAAGTTTAGATGGAAACTTGGCATGGAGTTACTGGCTTGTCCCTTTGAGAGTTGGGAAGGAAAGGACGAGAAAAAACAGTGAATAAAACTGTGTTTGCATGCTTGCAAGCATGTACATATGAGAAGGCTTTTTAACTTCGTTTTCCCATTAAAGTAGAGAACAGTGAAACTGTAAAGATTCCATGTGTGTTCTTATAAACTGTGCTTTTCACACATCTTTTGTTAGACACATGGAATGTTAACTGCAAGGGCTTATCTTAAAAATCAGCAGGGTAGCTGGAATGCAATTTTACAAAACCTGGCCATCTTTCAACAGAGTGGGTGGATTTTCAATGCAGCAAATGTTTGTGTATTAAAAAGTATTTGCCATGGTGACAAAGCTTGGAGAAACATCCCATTAGCCACAGACGGGAAGCCGTTGCAGATTGTTCTGATTATCCATGCCCAAAACTTAGTCTGGCTCTGTTTATACGGCATTTCCCGATTAAAAAAAAGGAAAAAAAAAAATCCAACATACCCCTAAAACCTGAGCAAACTGTTTGCACTTACTTACACATGCCTTGTGCTGTATTTTCTGGCTCAGATTCAACACATGATTATATTCTTACTTTCCTGGAACTTAAAACATGTGCTTACAGCTAAGCATATGCTTAAATATTCTGCTGCACTGAGACCTAAGAGGATGTTCCTATATTCCTGGTACAGCCAGGACTTCTTGGGAAACAAATAGGAATTTCGGAATAAATTGGCCTCTAATCTATAGCTCAAGAGGGAGATGACTAAAACGAGGTGATAAATGCTGTTAGTACAAGTTGTTGTGTGATATCACTGTGATTTTGGTATAGAAACTTGGAGAAAATTCAGACATTTAGCTGCCAGGGCACTGCCATGGTCTCATTACTCTTAGAACGCTGCTCTTCTGTGCATACCACGTTACACTTTTGAGATCAACCGTTTGGGATGCTCTGCTTAGAATCCTGCATCTCCCTGGAAAGTTAGGATTCTCCCTCACTAGAAACATGAAGTTCTCATTTCTGCTTCTCTTGAAGAGCAAGACATGGAGCTTGCAGAGGTGAGAACTGTCACCTGCCACGGTGAAAGGAAAGAAAAACCACCGTGTCAAATGGTAGGCACTGGAAAAGGCTCAATTCTACCTATAATTAATATGTGCAAGCAGAGTGTTCGGAGCAGCCTTAGAAAGTGCGTGTGGGATCATTGGAGATGACATGGAAAAAAATCACGGGTCAAGACCAATCTGGAATACGCAAAAGCGCCGAAGCCTGATGTGAACTCTACAGTTTGATAGCTCTGCCTCATCTGTAATAATCAGAGAGGGATTAAAACATTCCAACAGAAGTGTGAAAACTTAGCAGTAAAATGGCTTTAAACGCAATAGAAACTGCATGAAGACCAGTCTCTTGAAACACAACACAATAGATTTTTTTAATATCATATATACAGAGGTTGTTCCTCTAATATTCCTGCAGGAATGAAATTAAATAATGGACTTGCATAGTTGAAAGAGTATGTGCTACCTCTTTTATTCCTTTTGGAACATTCATCCAGAGGAATAACCTGGGAAGCTTAAACCAGCCCCATTTTACTCCTGTTTTCAGGAACAATGTTTATAGGCAAATGATCTTTTATGTGTTGGAATGAATGACTATGCTTTAAAACTAAGTATCCTACAGAACACTGCTTTGAAGTTATACTTGGCTGCCCAAGGTAGATGACAGACAGTGTCAGGAAAAGGGATAAAAAAGCTTAAAGGTCATAGTGAGGTCAAAACAAATAGGTCACAGCAAATTAATCCTTATCATCTGACCAGCGTGGAGCAAGAAAAGGGCAGTGTTCAAGCTCAAAACTGCTAAAATTTAGTGGAAAGGTATAAAACAATTAGTTGCAACACTGACTTCTTTCTTCTCTCAGTTGCTGGAAGTACAAATTCCCTTGTGGATAAAAATAAATACAATTTTTAACTGTTCTACGTAATGATTCATGTATCCAGCAAGTGGGTTTTTTTTATCACAGATAAACTCAGTTGATCATTTTTTACTTCAGTGAAAGTTTGGTCTGAATAAGAAACAGGAAAAATGAAACAGATTTTTTTTTTCAGTGCTAATTTTCATAGAAATTATCACTTATTTTCAAAATCTAGGTTAAAACTGTGCCACGCTACGAATCACATCTATATGATCACAGTCAACACTGGCTTTTGATAAGGAAAAAATGAAAATATTATGAACTTTACAGAACTCCTCACAGACTGATAAAATATTACCATTGTTCAGAGTAAAGCTATCATTTTTAATCAAAATGCACAGTAAATTCTTCATGTCATTTTGAATAAATCAAATAGAATGTTTTATGAGGATATTAGAATACCTAGACATTATTTTGTAATGTTGCATGTCCATCCCTACCTGCTGTTATCAATGTATTTAGACGTGCAAAGCTAAGAACATACATTCCCTGGACTAGAGAACTGATGCTCTTTAGAAACAGCAAAAATGGAATATTCTTCCTAAAAATACTTGTACTTAAGCTTGAACTATCCAAAACAGAAACTGCAAGGGCTGTAAAGCTTTCTGGAATTGGAGGGAATTGTCCTCAGAGTCCTCCTTGCTGACCAGACCATCCTCTAGGGCTCTTCCTGACTCTCTTTTCTGGTCGTACCCACTGGTGAGATAAAACAGAAAGGAATTTTTCCCACAACTTCTATCTCTCCTGCGTCTGTGGGAGGCAGATGGGTGTCCGTCTAAGTGAGCTGGAGCAGAACAACAGCTCTGTGTAAAGCTACTCATAGCTGAGAGCCCTACTGTGTCAGAGCTTACTCTGCTCTGCATGTTGTCCCCTCTTAGCCTCTGACAACCTCCTTCAAACTGTCCATGCCTCTCCTCTCGTTTTTCCTGTGCTCCCTTTCAAGCAGCCCCCTCGGTTTGTTGACAACTTTCTCAACCATTTTCTCTCTGAGGTATATCTGTGTCTTAGGAACACTTCAATAGCAGGCCTACATCTCTTGATGCGTCTTATAATGTCCACTTAACATAATGTGGTACTCCAAATCCCTCCTGTGCTGGACAAGTTCAAAATAAAGTTCTTATCTAGCCATTAAATTATTCATTATTACTAAAACCTTCATTAAGATTAACCAGAAGCGATTACCCGATGATGTCTTAAGACATGCCGAAGTCTGGAGGAACCAGTCTGGGGGCCCTGATGTCTAGAAGGTTTCGTATACTTTTGAACTGGCTTCTACCATGCTCACTGCTCCCCACCGCAAAGCTCTCAGTAAGACAGAAGTCCATTTGAGAGAGTGAAAAGGCAGTAGGACATTCCAGGTTGTTCAGCTGAAGTGGGCCAGCTAGAAGAAGAGTAGCAATAGGCACGTAGTGACAGGACAAGGGGCAATGGCTTTAAACTAGAGAAGGGGAGATTTCGACTAGACATTAGGACGAAGTTTTTTACAGTGATGGTGGTTGAGCACTGAAGCAGGTTGCCCAGAGAGGTGGTGGAGGCCCCATCCCTGGAGACGTTCAAGGTCAGGCTTGATGGGGCTCTGAGCAGCCTGATCAAGTTAGAGATGTCCCTGCTCACTGCAGAGGGGTTGGACTACATGACTTTGGAAGGTCCCTTCCAACCCAAACAATACTATTAATAGAACAGTAGGCATATGTAGCTCATATTCTGAAAAAAAAGACAAATACAAGCATGGGACCAAGACACACAATTGAGAAAGGACATTAAAAAGAAAAAGGCATTAGTGTAGCAAACATGCCAATCGCCCATCTGCTCATTTACTTATATGCTATAACTCTTCCTCTCCAACATACTGAATTCCAGAATAACATAGTATGCTTTTTGCTTAATGCATCTCCTAAAGCTTGTAGAAATCCCATGAAAGAAGAGACTTTACACTGTTTGTATTACACACCCCTGTAATACAAATTATCAGCTGAAATCTACAGCAAAGTTCTCACTGGCTGAAGAGGGAGCAGACCAGTAAATGTGAAAGCAGATCACTTTTGGGAAAAAAAAACAACCACCCCCTAAAAGAACGGCAATTCAATAAAATCAGAATCACTGCTTTAAGATTATAGCATTCCAAAGCGATATTAGAACTTAATTTGTTTTCTGAGAAGGACTTTGTATTTATCATGTCTTTGTGATATTTTCTATCTGCCAAAATAAAACGGAGCATAAGAGGCTGCATACCGGGAAGTGATAACTCGTGGTGTCACATTTCAGTATATAGAGCCTTAAATATTTATGTGCAAAAGTCATTTCGCTATAAGCCTGTTTCCTGTTTTAAACCAGATGCTGTTGCATAAGCTAAAAACGTTCAAGAAAAGGGCGAGAATGAGAAAGGATTTTATTTGTAAATCTGCTCTGTACCTGGTGTCAAAGGACGATCCTGTGGGCTTTTGAAGAAGGCATTAGCTGGTCTTGTGTGTGCCTCAGCCTTGGTGCGTAGATGTGGAACTGATTTCCGTGCACAGGGGTGTAAGAGCTTTCCATACAAAGCATGATTTGCGTTTACAATAGCTGGAGTTCCCTGAAGATCCAGCATCCACACTTTCCCCTTGGAAAGTCCTGGGGTGGTTTGTTGGGTTTGTTGGGTTTTTTTTAAAACTGTGATCAAAAAAAAGAAGAATGAGAAGCAGCAACGTATTTGATCACAGATTAGGACGTTCCTTGCAGCTCTCAACTCCTGGCAGGTGTTGCAGTAAAGAAAAAAAAAAAAAAATTCATTTTGACCATCAAATGGGCACGGTTTTGGAATGCTGGAGTTTGCTAAATGATATTAAGTTGGGGCAGGTTAATGCTCCTCCTAGAAAATACAGGTCTAATTTCAAATGCACGGAATTTATTCTTAGCAATCAATTAAAACAAGGCAAAATCTGTCACTAAACAAAATTAAAAGCAGCTTTTTCAGCCTTCTGTATTTCAGTATGTCCCTTGATTTGGGACAAATAAATCTTAAAATCAAAACAACTATGAGGTAGGGCACAGAAGACCTTTCACAACTCAAGTAAAGTATCTACAAGACATAAAAGCCCTCACATTTCACACTGCTGTATATCCGCTTTGATGATATTTCTATTTCGAACCACAATTAACTGCGATGGGTGTAAAGAGAGGCAACAAGCTTCAACTAGGGAATGTGTAACATGTGGTAATATGACATGATGATATTAAGGCACTGCCTATATCAACACTTTCATTTATCTTATGAGCTACTTTTTTTTTTTTCCAAGCACAAGTATTTGACCCTTACAGCTTTCTATTCTCCACATTCTGCAGGCCGTTCAGAAACTATGCATTTTTGACAGAGACAGGAAATTCCAGATACGCTCTTCTCACCTGCCATCCACACAATCACAGGCAAGGAGACACTCTGCATGCCGTCCTACTGGGAGAACACAAAGTACTCCCTTGCCCTTGGTACCACCAGACACCCTCAGGCTGCTGCTGTTGCTGACCACCTTACCAGCGTGTCTCAAACCCGTACACGTACATCTGCACTCCTGGGTGACCTCCTGTTGCCTTCATAGGTGCCGTACAGGCCACCCACTTGAAGGAGGGAAGCGTAAGCATGGTTCAGTTTGCTCCTACTGTATTTGTAAAGCTTTCCTGCAATTAGATGTCATTTCTAGGGCATTTTTAGGTATGGTATGCACTGGCCAGCTGCCAGTTGGCAAACACTAGCACTACCATACCCTGCCAGGTGACTTGCTGAAACCCAAGTGCTTTGCAGTGCACCAACAGTGTCTGAAGCAGCCGGAGACATGAGTGTGGTCTCATCCTCTTGGTACTGGTATTGCTTCCTCTGAAAGTTTGCTCTGAAATGGAAGAGGGAATCAGTTTTTCACATCGTTTCATGCAGAAACTCTGCAGCCAGTGCTGGTCACCCTGCAATCGTAGAAGGGCACGTTTGTGATCAACACAACTGTTCAGACCTCTGGAAGTCAAGTGATCATTGTGCCCGCCCATCTTCTGCAACAAGTAATACCTCTGTGCCATAAGTATCTCTAAACAACTCATGGAATGTCTGCTTTGCTGTAGAAACAACTCCTTTGAAAGCAGAAGCGATTAAGTCAAAGGATCTGGGGCCTTCTCCTTCATGAGGCTGAAGCAAGATGGTGCAGTCCAAGATCTGCTTCAAGAAAGTGTGTTGACAAGCTAAGCCACTTCTGCACGTGCTTGTTGAGGTTGACAAGCTCCCTTCTGGATACATTTTTAAGGCTGCTCCACTTGGCAAAGTGCTAAGAAAACCCCAGAAATGCTGCAGCCAAATACGCCTGGGTTCAGTACCCCTGGACCCAGACGGGGGAGGTCTTGCCATTTTTTTGGTTTTGTTTTTTTCCGTTGCATTTGAGGCGTGCAACACGTGACGCTCAGCAACTTGAAGTCTTGGAAGCAAATTGAATAACATGCCTGCCAAGATCCAGCACAGTGTAGTGTTTATACATGTCATATAAATCTGATTTATATAATTAAACCAATAGAAGCTTCTGTATATGGGCAAGCCTTAATAAGTTTTCTCTCCAGACATTTGGCCTTCCGAATGAACATTACAGTAAGGAGAGCTCCTAAGTTTTGCATTCACAGAATATAGTACAGAGAGTTTACTGCTGTTCAATGGAGGTGCAGAAAAGCTTTAGTATTTTTTATTTAACTACTTCACTATTTCGCTGAAACAGCAGAAGGTCTAACACGCTCAAAAACCAAAGGTAGTAATTCATATATAAATTACTTTGAAAGCATTTTGAGATGGTATTACTTTTAAAAATATTTTCATTATATACCGTGCATGGTAGCCTCAAGAGGTATTATTATTCCCATATATTATGCAATGAACAAATTTTTTCATTCAAAATAAGCAACAATATCGTTCTTTTAAAAATAACCATTATTATTTCCCTTTACAAATAGGAGACCGAAGCACGGAGGGATTTAGTCACCTGCCCAAAATCACGGAGGAAATCTGAAGATGCCTGAACCCGGATTCTCAGTCTGAGTAAAATGTCTTAATAATGATGACATCTCATTTTAAAGTTGTTGTGCCTTTTCAAACTAAGCGCTCCATAACAACCAAGAGAATGCCTGGTCAGTAGCAGATGTGGGAGAAAGGAAAAGGGGATTATGGAGAGCAGCAGCACAAACATTTGCTTTACTCAGAGCATATGGGTAGGAGTTTAGAAAGATTTTTCAATTCTAAGGCCATAATGAAGGTCATAAAACAGTAAGACAGTACGGCTTTTCTTGAAATTTCCAATGTAGAATGCTTTTGCCTTCCTTAGTCTGTATTGTAGACGGTAATCTCGTAAGCAACAAGCCATTCCTGGCAAGCACACTGCCCACCGCAAAACCAGGCTGCATAGAACTTTTCTAAGAAGTTGTTAAAAATAATGCAAATAATAGCCAGAGGGGGGAAATCATGTGAAAAGCTCACGCACCAGATTTCTTCTTGTTTATCGAGTATTTCCAAATTCTTAGTGAAAAGAAATCACTTCTTTATCGAAGCGGTGGTGCTTCAATAGATACTGCTCCACACCTTTCCGTGTCTGAGGAGAATTTACCAGCAGCTCACCACAATATGACTCTGTCTTGCACTTCAGTAAGTTTCTGAGCATTGAGCCTGCTTCTACAGAGCTGCTATTGAACCACACAAATAATTAATCAGCCACTGTTGGAAAGAAATACTTAGAGACAGTGTTTGCATCAAGGGGGAACACATTTCTGCAGCATCCATCGGTTTAATGTAATTTCATTTCTCTGTACTTGTCCTTGCAAGTGAGGAAAGATTTAGGGACCAGACTCCAGGATTTTACAAGTTGTAATAAAAAGGATTTTATTTTTCTGCCTTTTATTCAGGCAAAGGTCTATTAAAGGCAGCGGTGAGTCCACTTTTTTCTGAGTAATGATAGCAATAGCCATTTCAACAGTCTATAGTTTGCTTTTCTGCATGTATCCATTTACAGCATTAAAAAGAACAAATACAAAATAGAATAGCCTGTAATGAAGGGATTAAATATTTTGAAAAGGGATCGTGCATTTTAGTCACTATGTCAACAGTTCTCAGTGTATGCATTTGAAAATCGGAACATCCTCGCCATAGTCCGGTATATTGATTTTAATTTAACATACTCTTTGTACATCTGAGATTTAAATCTGGACTTCTGCCAACTCAGATCTTAGAAAACTGTGAGCATTGGTTTAGTTTGTGAAGATCTGGGGGAGAAGGGAAATAATATACTAACTAAACTCACATGAAGTCATTTTTAAGTATATTGTAAATAAATAAAGTGAATCTAACTTTTTACACTTGAATCAAGAACAAAAGGAAAATAAGAAGACTGTAGAGCAAAGAAATTTTGAATGTATGTCAGAATGTTGCTTGAAAACCCTGAAAGATCTGAAAGATTTGATCTGTGAAGGGAAAAGAAAGAGGAAAAGACAAAAGCCATTTTTGACAGTTAAGATTCAAAAAATTAAAACAGAAGAAAAGCACTGAAAGAAGCGAGTATGACTGACTGATTAAAAAACTAGGGAGTTTATATTAGCTTTAATTGCTTCCAGACAAATGTCTTACAGTATATCCTTCAAAGTAATCACAACTGTTGGAAAACATCTTCATACCAATGGATCTTTGTATGACACAGAGAGAATTCCACCAACCAACATCAGGATTACTACAGAATGAGAAAAATATCAGTAAAGTGTATTAAATATAGTACAATTAACCCTCAAAAAAACCCAAATATAAGATGTTTTTCCAAAGGTAAGTTGTGATCACAGGGTACAAAAAAGTTCTGTCAAGACAGAGGTTAAACTCCAATAGTCCCAACCTACCACAAACTGTGTCTGGTTTGCAGCACTCGGAACAGCAGCACGAGGGCCGTGCTTAGGTCCACGATTCTCCTTTCTAGGTGGACTTGCAATGAGAAATAAGCATACGTGGTGCAAGAGGAAAACCCCAGGAGAATGCTTTAAAGAAGTATTTCTAAGTTATAACAGGTTTTGCTTGAAATTATATGCCTATATACCATGACTTGCTTCAAGGGAGTCGTGACAGATTTACCAGCTGAAGGAGAAGTTTCCTGCGCGAGCAAACATGATGGCAGGTTTGGTATCTAACGTCAATGTGTAAGTCCTTGTTTGGTAGCAAGAATGACTTACACAGGTGAAGTTCACATGCAGGAGATAGGAAAAGAAGGTGTTTCAAGACCTTTTTCTGGACATGGTTTGTTCATGAGGCAGAAATACTACCTGCTGGGCTTCAACAAATACACACAGCAAACATCTACGTAGCATGAGAATTTCAGTCTTGTTCCCTTTCCACTTCTGCCATTCGCTCTGGAAAGTTCCTACTGCATTTATATAAAGATGATGAGATTCATTTTTCTTACGAACAGGAGTTAAAATTCTAGAGCTGCTACAGATGCTGACATAGACCTGTTTTAAGAACACTGGCTCTAATTTTTTTTTTCCTTTGGCCCACTCATTCTTTCTAAAAAGAATTATTTTGTTTATTTGCACAGTTGACAATGAGTGAGACTTTTAGGTACCACAGACATGAGGCTCAGAAGCTTTTCGGTCACAACTCTTATAAATAGGGACCTGAAATTCTCAATGGTACATAATCATTAGAAAAATGGAAGAGGACAAGCCTCAGTACCACAGTCTGAAAAGCCAAGATCCTACTTTCCAGGCATTCTCTGAGAATAATAGTGCTTTGGTGAAACTTGGTTAGTTCTGGGTGCCAGGAAAACGATCTCGCGTCAAGGCAGAGAATGCTACAAGGAACTCACTCCGAAGCTTTAGCTTTCTCAGACCACCTCAAAATGCAAGTTTCTGTCCAGCCTCAAGTTCCACACAACCTGCCTGCTGCTCAGATATAAAAGGCAATTAGTCGACATCACTCAATCAGAACGTGTATTCTGCGGAGATAATGCTTACACAGACATTTCTCTGGCAGCATTAGTTCGGCAGATCTAAGATGCTTTAGTTCTCCGAGTGCGCCAGGCTAGCTTGTATAATTTGGGGGGCTCAAAGCAGAAGTGTGTGAGACTAAACAGCCCAACACTAACGAGTCAGACTGAGCGTTTTCAAGTATTTTTGAAGGGATGCTTTTTAGAAGTGCCTGGATTCTAAGGGTCAGGTAGAAATGAAAACCTTCTGTTGAGAAGCAGCAGCACTTTAATCTCCATTTAAGTCTTTCTCAAAATCAAACCACGTTTGGACACTTTTTAAAACACAATATAGTCAATTATGTCTATTTAGTGCCCACCAAATTCAGCAGAGAGATCTCCAGCAGAATGTTTTTCTGGCTTCTTGTAACTGTTACTCGCTTATTTTGAGAGAAAACAGGTCAAATTTTTTGAACCTTGCAGGACAAATGATGTGTGTGTTTTAACTCAAGAACAAACCTAGAAATGGAATATAGGACTGTAAAATAGCTGGTTTGTTAAAGTAACCCTGTGAGAACATGGGTACGTCCTTTACTTTGGTGTAAACTGAGTTTTCATCCACTTCAGCTTACATGGTCTGTCCTTCAGAACGTTACTCTGTTTGGCTTTTTTAGATGTAATCAGAACTGTTCTGTGTTTCTCTAATTACAAACACATTTCTTTCTCTATGCAATATACCTAAGTATGCAGCAACCGTCCTCTTGCCAAAGCTTTCTGGCATTTTTCTTTCAGTTAGAATCCAAATCTACATTTTTCTGTGAGAAAAGCTGTAGGAAAGACTGTAAACAGGATAATTATGTAGCAATACGGTCTTAAATGCAAGTTTTACTTGCACATTATTTTGAATCTGTGGGTTTTTTTACTTCCTTATGACTTGTGGAGATGCAATGCTATTGTTCCTGAAGCACATACGTGTTTAACGTAAATTGCAAGAATTCCGTGAAGAGATTTTAAGCAGAAGGTATGAGGAAGATGAAAAGATGTGCAGAATGTCACAGAAGTTACTCACAGTCATTGTAATGGTCTAAAATCTCTAATCTGTGTCAATTTAGTGTGGCCTCTTTTATCTCACCCTGTGGAATAGCTCTGGATAGGAACCAACCAGCCAAAAACCCCAGAAGGAATGTAGCCTAGTTTTCCGTGCCCTTTACGGATGCCAGAAGCACCTCATGTTAGATTATTTTCAGAGTTTTGGAAAATATTCATAAACATATTTTCAAGAGGTGAGTTAAGTCAGAAGTCAATCAGTAACTACCACCAATTTTTTGTATTTGGAATGAAAACCCCCAGTGTCATGCTAGAACAGAGGACATTTTTCACGACAAATTTCCTGGGGGAGTTTCTTTTGGATGTTATGAAAATACAAACTCACAGAAAGAGCAGAAGTCTTGATCGTTACATCAAGCACTGTTCACAGAATAAAACTTACTGATGTTGTCATTCATGTATCATTTTAAACAACACTTATTTACCTGTTAATTACAGACATTTAATTGAGTGAGCTTCTCATTATGTGTTCCATTTGAAAGGAGAAAAATACAGTAAAACACACTTGAATGCGCATTGTTCAAAGGTAGAAACCAACTGCTTAAAAGTGTTAGCTCAAATGTTGAAATAATACCCTTTCAAAACATTTAGACTGCTGACTGGACTTGATATATTGATTAAGAATACTCGATTTCAATGGCAAAATTTAAGAGAGGATTGTAGCCTTTCCTGTTTCTCAATGAAGAATACCCGGAAAATAATTTAGCTGGAAAATTGTGAAAAAAGTAACTCGTGGAATGAAAATGTAGGTGGTTTTGAGTAAAATCTGTCATGTTCTAATGCCTGGCCAAGTCGCCTTGGATTTTTGCTTCTACCCACTAATAAACAGCCTCCTTTTGTTCAAGTGGGTAAATGGCCTTTGCTTTTCAAGCGAAATGATATAAATTACATTCCCAGCCCAGGCATTAAGTGTCTGGAAGCTCTGGTGAACAACCTAATGATAAATACTACGTTACTGGATAGCCCTTGTGTTAACTAATAACTGAATGACTCTTGAAGGATCAAGGTAATGCTCTCTTGTTTCCATTAAAGCATTTCCCAAGAGTAATGATCGGTTCGTTTACTTTTCCCTAAACAAGCCACAATTATAGCCCAAGTTATCTGCTGCTTCTTCTGGTACCTTCATTTTTGCATACAGATTAACTACTATTTGTGCTCTGTCAGAGAAGAGCTCGCGGGGCTCTCTCTCCTGCTGCCCCAATGAACTGCTTATGCACACGCTTACAGCTTTACAATCAATTTAGGTATTTCTGTATTCTTATTAAACTGTGCAGTCATCGCCCACCGGTGAAATGAATTGTTCATAGCAGCATTAGCAGAAAGTAGGATCATATCAGCAAGTAGCAGAAATTTTACTAACAAGTGACTGTATTCATAGGCAATTTTAAACAGCATTAATTCACCCTTCTATTAATTACAGATGGTGACTAAGAGATCTTCCATTTCTTTTTGTCTTCTACTTGAAGGAAGATAAATAGAATATTA
>JAVSBS010025413.1:0-17150 GCA_033124195.1 Coracias cyanogaster | reverse complement strand
CTTGGCAGGGGGGTTGGACTCGATGATCTCCAGAGGTCCCTTCCAACCCCTCACATTCTATGATTCTATGATTCCATGCTTCTGTGAATAATAGAATTTGCAGATTGATAGATGAATGGCATAAGCAGGGAACTGATTAAATTTCTGTTGTCCAAAGCAATTTCAATTGTCCTAAAACAAAATATTTTGCTCTGTTTCAGGATTATTCCCTTGTAATAATTTAACAGAAAAATACTAAGATCAAAAATAAATTTTTAGATCTTTGGATATATTAAAAAAACGCTTCCATTTTCTCACTCTCCCCCAACTTGTTTTTTTCAAGTGACATTGCTTACTTAATTTGACTTACATCTATGAACAATGTTGTCATCCCCAAAATCATCTCGATGAGTTGCATTCAGCCAGCTCCTCACCTCCACTGAGCGGGGTTACATTAAAATGCTGGAAGTCAGTGATAAAGCTCAACCATTGCACAATGATGGAAATGTTTTTGGCAAGTGGTGATAGTGTAGACATCGCCAATAAGTGCTTCAAACTGGACGCTTTGTCTCTTAAACCCCCATTAACACTCATCAGTATCTGATACTAACTTAGCAGCGTTTCTTGCTTTCCCAAGGACCCGATCGAAAGCAATAAGAATCTTTGCTTGACTTCTGTGCACTTTGGATCAGGCCCCAACCTCCCACTTCCTTTTGGGGAAATAGAAAAGCAATAGGAAAACAGCGTAAACTTTCTTTTTTTTTCCCCAGCCTTATCTTTGTTGGTTTTTTTTTTAATGAAGCTAAATAATTTCTTCTCAAAGTCTGCCTTGTTCCTCTTCCATATGTTCCCTGCCTACGTAAATACCTTTAGCCTCTTTATTAATTCTTTGACAAATGTGTTTAGACCTCCTTCTCACTGTTCCTTTTTTTTTTCTTGCAGGTTTTAATCTAATCTAATGGCATTTTGTAGCCAGTTCAGGTCCAGCGGAAGTTTGTGCCACTGTCCTGGCATTAGTGGAGCAATAGCGCTTATTCTGGGTCTTGGTTTGACCCTCCCTTTCTCTACAGTTAACACTTTCTTTCTGCAGCTCTCCTCCCACCAAAGCTTGAATAATAAAACATGCTGCAAAGCAGTGGTGTTCCTGAGAGTTAGCATTTGGGGTAGCAGATGGGGTGATAAAGAAACTGTTTGTGGGGGCGGGGTATGGCCCCTATTACTCCACACCCACTACATGTATTTTTAGCCATTAAATATAATGTGGAAATGTAATGCGTTTTAGAACTGTATTTTATCAATATATTATCCCCTTAAGTACAGTACTTTATAAATATTGATAAACTGGATTATAAACAAACTCATTGCTAATTCCTGGAGAGGAGTCATGGTGATGTGGCAGTGTTTCCTGAAGTGGCGATTGGCATGAAGCTGTGCCGCAAAGGAGAGATTTCTCTGCGTTGGGGATTTGAGAGAGGACGTCTCTCCGCGCGTATATTCAGCTCAGCAGGTCTGCACAAGTCTACATTAAGATAGTATTTGACAAACAAATGCTATTTAGATAATATCCCATGTAAGAGGCGCGCTAGAACCACTTCTAATTCTCAGTGGGTCGACTTACATCAAGTACTAAATCTGAGGCTAATATGAAGAAAAATAAAGCAACTGTCCCTCTCAAGAACATTCCTTAGTGAAAACTTGCTATCCCTATTTCTACATTTTTTATTCGTACTAGATCCAGCTCGGGATTAATGTAAATTCCAAGACGCAGTAAGTAGAAAATGAGAGCAGGACAGTGCGGTTCTGATTTAGTGTTGCCTCACCGGCAGTTGTGGCACTTGCCGGTGCTAATGCAGGGGAACAAAAAGCAGTCCTCCGCAGGAACCTTCACCCCGCCACGAGTCTCTCCGGGCAGAATGAGATTTCCCACCCAGCAAAATGCGGGTCAGCATGAGAAAAACACAGAACGTGATCTGAGAGAAACAGCAACCCGAATAAGATAAAATGCTAGTAACAGGAAAAAAACATCATGCTGTCACAGTGCTCATTTTTACCTTTGTTCCATTAAACAAAAATCACTAGAAATTCCTTCCTTTTTGCTTCTGTGTTGCAGAAATTGGCATCCTGGTATGTTGCTATTTTTCATAACTTTTCTGTATCCCCATTTATACTCAAATATTTTTATTATCAAGGAAAAAAATATATGAAAACAAAACTCTTAATATTCTGTTCCTTCATTATTTCTAAGTACACTTTAATTTCTTCTTTAGCTGAGGGAAATTATTTTCCTGAGAAGAAAATTGCTTAGAACTGAAGCAAAATTATCAATAAGCAGCTTTCTGATTTTTCCCTCTCTGTTTTGCTTTAAATTGTATCTGAGATTAAAAGCAATAGGAGATATTTATATATTTTACTTTACTTCAAGTGGAGAGCTTTCATTTAGAGACTAGCGAACCACTGAGATTAATTTTCCGAAAATGCAAAAAATGGATGCAACCAAGTATTAAGGTAATGTAATTATCTGCATCTCATCTTAATAAAACAGATTGTGGTTTCATATGTATTATGTTTTTGTGTTTCCACACACAGCATGGACACGGGAGACTCCGAGATTCAGGCATGAGCTATGAAAATGGTTAATGCATTTACATAGCAATATTTTTCATATAATAAGGGGCTATTTGCTTCATTTTTTTTACATATTGTAAGGAATTGTAAGGAGGAAAAAAAAAAAAAGAAAAAAGAAAAGAAGAAAGAAAAGCTTTGCTATGATGTGCAATCACTATTGTCTTATTGTTTTCTTTAGAGATGGACAAAAAGCAGTGAGGACACCCTTCTGCACACACACAAATGAGGAAAACAGATTTGTTTTGACAGGCTATTATACTACAAAAATATTTATGAATGTAAGCTGCAGCAAAGTGCACCAGTCTTAGAAAATGCAAACCCAGTATACTATATTCCCTAGTGTTATACGAAGGCATGGAGAAGTGAATATAAAATAGTCTTGGTTTTTTTTTTTTTCTAAATAGGCATGTAGCATGATAGCCTAGCAATTTGCTATTGAAAGGATTTCTTAAATGTCATAATTTTCACAAAATTATAATATTTCTTGCATACACTGTGAAGTGACCACCCTTTATTTTGCAATCAGAGAGCAGAGCTGGCAGGACTGAAGTGCTTTGGCAGCTGCAGAGATGAAACTGAACTGAACAAACAGTTTCTTAAGTGATGCTTGGATAGAAGAATTTGGAAAGAGTTCAGCTTTTTTTTTTTTTTTTTTTAAATTCATTTAAATGTGTGAATCCTGCTTGTTACATTCTTGGGAGTAATTTCTATATATATGGCACCGTAGTTATTATACTGCTAAGGAAGCAAAAGTATGAAAGTATTAGAATAAATTCCTGGTGCAGAAAAAGTCCAGCTCTATTTACAGAGGTAACTATAGTTAACACATTATACACTTTGGGCAATATTTTTACATACCACCTTACCAAGGACAATCACTTCTCGTTTCTTTTATCCCTACCCAGTGACACAGTTCCGCACAATAAAGAAATCTCTGTGCTGGAGATGCTGGCTAGAGTTTGGATCTCTAAACACCTGTATTCAGCAGGGATGGCTAGGAAGGCATGCGGAGAAACGCTTGCTGCCTTTTACACCAGTTATCCATCGAGGGCTCCAAGCCACAGCCTCATCAAGGACTTTGCAGAGCAACCTCCTGAGCTACAAAGAAATGTCCTATTGCTTCGTGCAAGGGGAAATACCTGGGGTAGTTTCCCGTGAGGTATTTCATAGGGTGGGATGTCTGCATAGTTTCAGTGCTTTGGTTTGATCAACTACAATTCTTCCGAGTATGTACACGGTGAGCTTTTCTGATCTCCAAGGGACAGGCATACTTTACTGCTTAGATTTTCTCTTCTCTCGAGAGTCCAAAAAGAAGATGAAAACGCTTGCAAAGAGTATCCTTGTCTCAGCAACAGCTTCTCATTCAGCATGAGGTCTTCAAAGCAAATGAAGATTTGGGCTCTGCTGGCATTTGCTCACCCTAAGCAAGGCAGCCAGCTGGCACTGGTTTCAATACACAAAAGCTTCTGTGAGTTTTATCTTTTGCCTAGGTCCGCTATATTGTTTTGAGAGGAAAAAAGGCTCTTCAGGTGAGGTTCATTAATTTTTAGCAGCAATTTTGTGGATTGTATCGGGGGGGGATGGACTGGGAGCAGTTTATGCATCATCCAGGGCTGTGTAGTCATGAAAAGCGTGACTCTGTGACTCACCGAGATAGACCGTGTGTGTTTGCCTAGCCAGAAACACTGGGAATTAACAGAAAATTGACGTGAACCAAAGATCATGGAAAACGCAGGGTCTACGTCTGCATTTCCTTACTTAAGCAAATCAATAAGTATTTGGGTGCCTCAAAAATAGAAGTAGAAGCCCAGCAAATGTCCTTCATCATGTGCTAACGTAAAGTCATTGTTGTTCAGTGAATATATCGTCTTTCATTACCTCACCGTTGACGGATTGCGGATCACCATCCTTTCTATCCCACCTTCTTCAACAGAAATGATCCTAATTCTCCATACTTCCCTTTTTCATCAGCAGAACTCACAAGTGATTCCTCTCATTCTAGAATGTATTCTCTGTAAGCCCTCGGTAAAATTTAATTTTTATGATTTCCCCCTGAAAATTGAATTTTCAATTTGAAGTAGCTGTGAGAACATTGCATCCCTTTGAAATTTAATAGCTGAAGGACAGCTATTTGGTAATTTTACTCAGGAAGAATGTGTTACAATCCAAACTCAACCCTATATATAAAAAATGCTTTAAAAGCATTCTTCCTCTCAGTTTGCTGGCCTTTGTACAATCACATACCAAAAGACAGAATCAAGAAATTTATAGCACAAACAAACAAACAAAAACAAACAGGCATAAAATGACGGATATTGAGAAACTGCAGAAAAATGCACTAGGTTCCTGATAGTGTTAAGGCTTACATGTGTCCTTACTTTTCAAACAGATACTTGTGTTTCTGCATGTCTGGGCTGTCACTTATCTTGCCTTTTCCATCTCAGTCAAGTCGATTTGATATAGGTTTGGGATGAGCAGACTGGCAGATTTGTTGTCAAGGTTTTCTGATAATTCTGCCATACTGTATCTTCGCATGTGTACGTCTCTTGGTTTAGCGGATTATAATAATTTTTAAAATGAACGTGTTCATTTTCAAGAGCATTGCATAGAAGATAATGTCGGGATAATATTAAACTAAAATAAAAAAGGTATATCATAACGAATGATACCTCATGAATAGGCACTGCTAAACTTTAGTGCTTCTCCAGGAGTCAGAACGACTGCATGTTGGGCTACGTGTTGCTTTATTATAACGTAAGGCTGTAAAGTCAAGAGGATTTATATCCACTCTTCCTGCAGTGCCATCAAAGCCTACCAAGCACCTAAAGACAAGGCTGCAGTACTAGGATGGAAGGGCAAGTTGATTCTCCACACGCTCCTACTTGAAGGAGGTGGTATTTCTCCTAACGAAGAGTGACAGTGCTTGAGGAAAGAAGGACACGAGTAAATTAGAGCACAGCACAGCCCCAGAATAGGAAACTGAATCCTTCATGAAATTTTTTTTGCTAGAAAGTAATTGTACGCTGAGGATTTATTAGAGGAAGTTCAAAGAAACTCTGAGGAAAGGAAGCAGCACAAGGATCTCTGATCATATGTTAAAAGCTCGTTGCTGCATTTCTTTTAGTAAGGGGGAAATTGGGATTTTTAGAACTGGAATTATGACCATGCAGCTGTTTTTTAGAAGACGATACATGGCATGGGATAAATGTACCACTTATTGAGAAGTCACATCACTTCTAAGACCTTGTTTCATCCCCCTGACCATGCATGACCTAAAATGGCAACTCCTTTAGACTGTAAAAGCGAAACAACTCACAGAGCTTTCCAACTGTGAAATAATTATCTGAAACAAATATTAAAGGATCATAGGTTCAGTGACCTGATGTTTCTATTTGCAAATAGCCTCCTTTCTAACACAGTCACAGCAGCATGAGGACACAGGTTTAGCATGTGGTTAGCACTCAGGCACTGCTCCAGCCACAGGGATTACAAATACAGGTGGCTATACATAGCAATAAAAAGCTCTTCAGACCTCATTATTAGACTAACCTAATTTGTTTCTAATGTCCCCTCTGCTCTGGAAATGACAGTGATACTTTTTTCTCTATGGGTGAAGACTCTCTCTGAGCTCAGCAGCCACTTCACATGTGCTTGAATTTTCTTCTACTGCTGGCAAAAGAAATTTACTCTTTCAGAGGAGCCTGACTGGTCACATTCCTGGGTAGGAAAAACCTCATTTGGTCTCATTGTTTGGTCCCCAGACTCTCCTGTTAATTCTCTAGATCCTTCGCAAAAAGCAATGGGATTCATTCACTCGGTGGCAAAGACGCTGCTTTCTCCATTGGCCTTTTCTTGCTTGAAAGAGTGTTAGAATCACTAGTCAGAAACGGGGCCTTGGTAGGCTTTCCTTTCTCTTTCATTCTAACTTGGCTGCAGTTTTTATTTTCATTAAACACGCTTCTAACTGTGACCATACTATGCAATCGAATCTACTAAGCAGGAAAGAAAAAAAAAATAAAAAGACTCAAAAACCTCCTGATGTTTACTCAGGCACTTTGAAAAATGCCTCCATTCTGAATCCAGCATTAATTTTTTTCAAAGCCGTGCCAATTTCTGTATGATTCTGCAGAGCAAATGTAGTTCTCAGAACCTGATATTCAAAATTCAAGTTCCACACTCACTGTTTGGAAGGGGTTAAACAAGTACAATACCGACTACCGTCAGTTAATATTATTCCTTGAAAAGAAAAAGGCAGTTCTTAAAGACCGCAGTAATTAAATGCGTTTCAAAATGGCACGGCCAAATTTATTCCACCTAATCTCAAACTCTGCCTAGTATTGGCGTGAACATAATGAGATCTCTATTCAGTTTAGAGCAAATACAAAGTGGAAGGAGAACTAGAGGAAAATTCTATAGAAACCCTAAACAAATCTGTATGTGATATTCAGGACGATGACCTGTGTCAGTGTGACTTCATTATCTTCTTCTAGAACTACAGCTTTCTGGCTTTGTCTCTCCTTTTTAAAAGTATAAGTAGCCAATAATCAAAGAAAATTGCTGTGCAAGGTTGGCACCATCTGCCACTGTCATGAATATGCTTGGCTTTTTGTTCTCACTTCTGTCCTCTTTGAATGAAATAAAGGAAACATGCATTTTATGTTTTTTACATATTTAATGAGCTAGTCACCTTCTCCGGGCTGCTCCATTCTCTCCTACTTGGTGAAGGAAACCAGCGTAGACAGTAAAATCCCAGATAATACATGGCTGGCAGAGTTCCTCGAAAGTTACTTTAACAACCGCGTTGTGGTTACAGGCAGATTGCCTGTAATTGCTGCTTTCCTGTACAATTTCTGGGGATGCAACAACTCTCCCTTTTGCTGTTCTTGATAAACAATTAGAGGAAGAATTATTTTGTACGAGGAAGGCAGAATGGGTGATCTGCTCCAGTGGGGGGGTGCTGTAGTTCTAACGTTGAAATAGCTTTAATTAGAACTGCTGGGACTTTCCCTCGTGTTTCATTTGCAGTTTCTGTTTCTTTTTTTTCTTTTTTGTTGTTTTTTTTTTTTCTCTCCTGAGCTCTCCAGTGTCCGGTCGTACTTAGGTAACTAGAGGGTTGCTTGCTTTTATCTTCTCTTAGTCTTATTATAATGTATGATATAATACACATTATATAAATGTATAAGCACTGTTTATTACTCAAAGTAATAAAGTAAAAACACTATAAAATCATTGTACTAAATGTTCTGAAAAGTAATATCCATTTCAACTAAATGTTCTGAAAAGTAATATCCATTTCACCTTTAATTTGATATTAATGGAGGCGATGCTGCACTAATCATGCAACAAATACTGCAATATTAACCAAAGAACTTTGGCTAAAATTACAAACATGTGAATGAATTAAGATTATTTCTATTATATCGCTACAGAATGCAAAGTAAATTTTTAAAATGCCTTTCAAGGCTGTTCTGCCTGCTAACTGCTTTTCCTTAGAATGTTATACAGTCATTCAATACATTTATGTTAGTGCTATCAGGAATATTTCTTAAACAACCACCAAGCAGCACAGCTTCAGGCAAATATTTTAAAGGTCTGGCACTATTCATCTCAATCGCATTACTTCATAGGAAGTGTTATTTGGTAGCTGTTAAAGGTAAAAATTCGACTAAATTTGGTTTTCATTTCGTGACCCCTTTAGTTCACGTTCTGCAAAACTCAACCCAGTGGTTGAGTTCCCAGGTTAGAGTGTGAAAGGTAAAATAATCCACACGCTGCTCTTTATCCACCAAAGCGATGGTTTGCGGACTTCCAAATTTGAGTAAAAGTCATTTCTCTGCCCTAATAACGGAGTATCCTTAAAAAGACAACAGCGTTTTGCAAAATGATTCCTTTAGGAAACAGTCACATCGATGCCTTTAAGGTAGCAGCAAAATTGGCTCCATCAGTCAGCCCTCACGAGGAAAAGAGAGAAAACATCAACCTTTTCCCTTTCTCCTGTCTAATTATAAGCAGCATCGTCAACTGGCTCCGAGATCAACTGGATCCTAATTGACCTCGGCCACTGTACAACGGCAGACAGTGAGACCTGCCAAAGTAAATGTTGAAAATGGAAGAAATAAACGGAAATTAGTGGCTTGGCTCTTCATTTTTAATGTAATTTTTGTCTGCTCTTCACAATCACAACTTTTTCCCCTAAGAGTTGTTTTCAGACTGAAATTTTCCAAGATTGGGCAGATTTTAGCAAGTCTATATTATGTGTCCCTGAAAATGAGCAGTCAGTGGGCTGGTGAAATGCAGTGGGAAATAAACAATGATGACTGTGGAGCACGGAATTTAATATCTCTTCCAGTGATCTATGGAATTATTAACTCCTATTTGAAAATGCAATCGTCTTACCCAATTAGATCATTTTAGTGGTATTTTTTAAGAGCTGCTTCTTGCAAATATTTAAATGAATGCATTCATTTCATTCCGTGTTGCTCTCCTATGCTTACAGAAACTAATGCAACTATTAACCTCACTAAGAAGTGTAATTTTTTTCATGACTGCATCCCGAACCTTTACAAGTTTTACAGCTGTAATATTTTGAATATTAATGAATGGAATTGCCATACACAGAATTTATGCTGGCAAACGGATGAACTAGACTTCTAGCTACCTAGAAGGGGTGCACAGCTTCATGGTTTTCCTTACAAAACCATCTGCCAGGGCTCTTCCACGGACAAACTTCAAAAAGCTGAAACCTTTTTTCAAGCTTTCCCTTGCAGATGAAATCCTTAGCGCTGCCTTTATTCTGCATGACTAATTCCCTATATTTATTTTAACCTATGTATTTATAGCTTGTACAAACATCGGTGTCACACAAAATCAACATTAACGTAAGGTAGCAATTAGAAATGTTTAAAAAATGTACTTAGCACCTTCCAGCCACATTCTACGGCCTCATTTGGACTTAGCATTTGTCTTCATGTAACATCCAATCAAGCCAATTAGAGCTTCCACATTTGCAAAAAAGCCCACTGCGTTAAGACAGAGCTCAGTTTTGATAAACAGTCTTGTTTATGAGTCTCGATCTAAAAAGAATGCCTTGTTCTAGTTCTGATCATTACCTGACCAGCCCTATCAGATTCAGAAATGGGTCACTTCAACTCCGTATGGTTTCATCTCATAACCGCCATTACTGACTATTACTGTAATGATTTCTAACTTTAAATTGCTATCCTCCTACCGCTTCATTTGCCGTATTTTTCATCCATTACTACCTGAATCTCATTACAGACTTTCCTACGTGGCACTTCACTAATGCAAATCCTCCTCCGGCAGGGGTGATACTTCTAATTTCAGTTCTCATGATTATGCAGATAATGTAGCGTGATGATGAATCCAGAAAACTATGCGGAAGGGGTTACTGTTCTCCAGCCCTCGGATGACTGAAATGAAGGTGCTTGCTTGAAGGAAAAAAATGTGGTTATTACCACTTCAAAGTCCCCTCCTCATTTCAGAGTCCATTTAATTGTTTTCAGATTTGCTGCTGACTCCCAGCAGACTTAATTTGTATGTAGGTTATATTTTCACAGCCAAACGAGACCATCGCTTGAGAACACATTCTATTCAGCAGCATTATTGGCTTAACATACCCACGTAGTAAAATTTGGCATATTACGTAACCACAATCACCTCCGTTGGCACACCTGGGAGATGACTGGTGTGTGGTCCAGAAGCAAAAGCAGGAGCAAGCGATGAAGGAGCAAGAAATCCAGTTAGTACTGGGGCCCAAGGCAACTGATGCTCAAGTCCCAGTCTCAGCTGTGATGGAATCTGCACTGCTGGAATCTGCTTTTCTTACCCACGTTACCTAACAGAAAGGCAGTGCCAAGGGTCCTGTCCTCCAGCAGAAAAGAGAACACAAAATCTGTGGGGATTTTGGGTGGCCACCACCCACTACCTCTTGTTCTGCTGCGTTTTCACCCCTATTGTTACCTCAGCATCTATGGTAACAAGTCCTGCCTTCATTTCACTGTTACATCCCCATCTTTGTTTTCCATCAGGCTCATGAGTAGGTTGGGATTTCTGAATTTTAAAAAATACAGTAAGAGTGGTAATTATGATTACTTAAGGCAATAAATGATCATTGACTATTCTTGTGTTTCTAGCTGCTGGTTTGTAACAGAGGAACGAAAGCACAAGGCAAGAGAATGAATTCACGGTGAAATCATAAAAGGCACATTTCTTTAATTTATGTAAAAGAGAAGTTCCTTAAAAAAAAATAAATGCAGATATAAGCATTTTTTAAATTAAGCACACTTTTTAAAGAGTGCATTTTATATGGATCAAAATGTGTCTTGGTATTTTTAATCTTAGACCAAATGATTAAAGATATTTTGACAGGAATGTTTCAAGTGTGAAATCCTCCTCATAATACCTCAACAATCTCTACTGAGTTAAAAAAAAATGACTTCTGCAATTTAAGACGTGCAATATTAAACTTTATGGCAACAAAATCATTATACATGCAAAGATCTCCAGATGAATACCAGCAGCAGATCCTTGCATCCATAATACAGACACAACTGGTAAAATAATTTTTAAGTGAAAATACAACTATTTATAAATTAAAATATTAATTTTCATCACAGGAAAGTTTACACAAAAATGTCACCTAAGCTAACAGTTTGTTCCTTTTTTTCTCCATCCTGTAATGTGACTTATTCTTTGGCTTATTCTTTTTAAATCAACATTATAGCACAAATTTATATGGCATTATTTTCATGTTAGATACCACAGTCATGCCCTTACATGAATTTCTAAAATCATATCTAATCAATCATGTTGATCATAAAATCACAAGATTTTTAATTATTTTGTTTAGATTTTACTGCTTATTGCATTGCCTCTTCTAAAAAAAAATCTTGTGATGTGCTTAACAGTAACGGGAAAGCTTAACTGGGAGCGAAGACACTTTGTAGAGAAATCCGAGAGATTCAGAGCAGAGAATTTCTTTGCTGTGTGCCTTCTCATCGTTCCGTAATGCCAAGTAAAATCACAGCTAAGCATCAGGTAAATCCAAGTTTCTAAATGCTTACTTCCAAAGAGATAATACACTATTCAACACTCTTTTTTTTTCAAGATGATTCTTCTTTTCAGGTATAAGAGGAATGAATACGCGGATCAAATCCTAGCATCAGAAGAAAGGAATTTTAAGATAACAAGCGAAAGAATGACTATGGGTATGTGAAACATTTGTTTGCAAGATACAATGATGTTTTAAGCACATACCTAGTGCTTTCTCCACATGCTGAGTAACCAGGCTAATTAAAAAGCCCATACAGCTCTTGTTAAAATCTGTTCAAATTTTTGGAGCACCTGTTATAACAGAATGCCCACAGACTTGATAGTTTAGAGCCAAGACACCTGCTACCTTATGTCTCACAGTATGTTCAGTTTTATACTGATAGTAAAAAAAAAATCCACTTTCTGACATTTAACAATCTCATAAATGATAAGAAATAAATTGCAAAATTTCGTAATTTAACCCTTGACTGTCACTTCTCTTTACCTATAGCTTCTCGTGAGCAGGCAATACAATGTGTACTTTGGGAACTATCTAATTCCTTTGTTGCTGAATTAATCGTATTTTTTACTACACTGAACAAGGTGCACAATTCTTCCTATGCTTTGTTCTATAAATTTTAAAGGTATGACTAATATATAACTTTATCTGGAAAAAAGAATGTGCTTCATACCTGCAATAAAATCCAGCTACTCTGTGTTTCTGTCTCCTTGAACTGGACTTTCTTCTCTGCTACTGATCAATAACCCAAATACACTGATGAAACAATTACATTTTATTCCAAAACTTTGTTTAAATACGATTTGGCAATATTAATAGAAATGTACCTCAGTGTGCAATTTTGTTAATAAACATCCATAAGCCCCAATGTCCAAAAAAGGGAATGAGTTATTAACAAGCAGTTACCAACAGGTGTAAAAAGTAGGGAAAGATTTGGAAAAAACCCTCAAATGATGAGCACAATAGTCTTGTGGCAGTGACCCCAGCCTTGTCAATGCCTCCAGGATGGTGGCAGCCACCTTTTGTAGGCCTCTGAGTCATGCTGCAATCACTTTGTGTAACTGTTTTCACTGGGAACAGGATTTCACCTACGGATTCTATAAGAAACTATTGTATTTATGTAGTCATAGCTACCGGTTCAATCAGAATTTCCTATTTAGGAAGACATCGGGAATTGGGTTTGATGAAGTGACTCCACAAGGACATCTTGAAGTCAGCTTACTTTGGTATCTTGCAGCTTAGATCTATAAAAATATGGATTTATAATTCTTTTTTCATATACTAATGCTTTAGGTATATTGATGATACAAATCTCTCAGGTGCAGAACTCCATTTTCTTCGATGAATGTTTGAGACCTCACTCTGAATACTTTACTAGAAATCAAGCTATTCCCATATTAGAATATACTACAATATTGGAGAAAAATGGGAAAAAACACCCATGGGAAGCAGTTTGTATACATCTACTTCTGTTAGTTAACATTTCTACTGCAGTACAAGTATTAGTGAATGAAAGCCTGGGCCTCAAAGCAAGATGTCAGAAAAATAATAGGAAAGACCAGAACGTGAAGCAGAAATGGCAGAGTAATAAAAGCAACAGCATCAGGATAGTTCTTCAACAGGTAGATTTCATCCATTCACAACCCTGTACAAGTACTGAACAGTGAATATTTTGCCAAGAATAATAGCCTAATACTTAAATAATTATATAAATTCTCCAAATATTTCTTTGTATTTCAGATTTCTTTTTCACATAGCTTTTCGATGCATTAGAAGTAGAAATGCTGATGTTTTAACACATCCCATTTTCCTTTAGAATTGATTTTCGGTTAAGCCAGGAAAACTAATTGGTAACAGATAGTGAAAGTTCTTGCAAGTTCTGTAAACTGTTAGTCGTGGAAATGGCATTTTTTCCATACTCTGCCTATTGATTTGCCTTTGTGATAAAACGCAACAAGGAAGCAGGTGATAAGCCTTTGTTAATGCCTCTGGGATGAAACGCTGGAGCTACAGACTACTGTTGATAAACAGATTTTGAATTAATTAGTTCTGCATAATTATCTGAGTTACCAAGCCTTAAAATTGAATGCAACTGGTCTTCGTACATTTGTTTATGCACCTCCTGCCAGTTAGCAAAAGTGTTTTTATTTTCTAAGAGATCATCATTCTAAAAAAATAATTTTATACAAGGTAATAATAAAATATTCTTCTACTGTAGGGTGGCATATGGCAGGAGAAATATTAATTGCAGTTATTTTTGTTGAATTCCAGAGGCACATAGGACAGCTCTGCAAAATTCAGGTCAATCTGTTGGCAAACAAAGATAGGCTCTGTGCTGAGAATTTTTTCAGTATATGTAGTAAATTCTCTTTGCCTTTTGGGCTTTATATAGATAAAGCTGGGCAACTAGACCCCAGAATTGAAGGGAATTAAGAGCGAGGCACTCTGCACTTCCCTGTGTCCACTTGAAAGTCATGCATTTGAGCCACCTCAGAAGGAAGCAATTTTGAAATATTGAAGTATTACAGCTACCCCCATCATATTGCTTTGAAAGATTAGGTGCTCGGGAATATTTTGGATTTATTTCTTCTGCTATTAAAACCTGACTTCAAAGCTCAGGACGACTTTTGCCAGATCTTGGAAGGCTGTTAATATACAAAACAAGAACAGAAAGCTGTATACTTTAACTAAAATCTGCATTTTAAATTGCTCCTTTTTTTGGTTTTCTTTCTTTCTGTATCAAAGACAAAAAGTTGAGAAAAAAAAATCCCTGTGTTTCTACCTCCCGATCTTTCATTTTGCTGGAGGACTTCTTACAGAATTCGATTACACTAGTCAAGTGACAAAAAGCACGTTGCAACTAAAAATTCCTTCATTTAATTGTTCCGACATCACTCTGCTGTGATATCAACATTTTGCCAGTTCTCCAATTCCTAACAGGTCCTTTGGAGAAGATAAGACTGACAAGCTTAATACAAAATAAACTTTCAGGCTGGGGGCTCTAAAGGGCAGTAACACATGCAAGCTTGATCACATTTTCCTGTGCAGTTTATGCACAGCTCTTGCATCATTTATTCCAGGAGGAAGCACACAGGACATGGAGTCCTTGTAGATATAGGCAAATGACGTTATTTTAGATATTTAATTTTTAAAATGTACCTTGCTATATATAGAAATGGGATGTTTATTAAGGGCTAGGATTTAAATCCTGTATGTTGGAAGAGCGTTTCAGTTCAACTTCTCTGATATGCCAGAGGAGCAGTCTCTACCCAAGCCTCAGTAATCCCCAAAATTTCAAGGAACAAAGGATACTACTAATAATAATGAGATAACTTGCATTTAATACGGATAAACTCTGAATTCCTCTTCAATTCTTCATACAGAATTTGACCAATACCCATGTACAGCATCTCAAAGAGAAAGCACTCTTACCTTCACCCCTCAAAGAAACACAAAGTCATGTGAGCTGTGATTAAAAATTTTAACAGAACATTATATCCCCTAAGTAAGAAACCCAGAGTTAGATGTACAACTTTCTGCTAGACCACTTGCCACCCCATCTCCTACTCTCAGCTCTCCTTCTCTTCTACTCTCATTACATGTCATTTTCCAGGCCACAACTCTCCCACTTACTCCAGCTGTTGCTTCCTTTTCCGTTCAAGTTTTCATCCAGTTTTTTCTCCCTTGTTTTGTTCTTTCTGAACCAAGAACATCGTAAAAGGAAGCTGGCTGCAGTCAGCACAAAGCAAGTGTGCTCATCTCAGTCCAGGGGGTACTGCCTTGCAACATAGACCTTTTGTGTGGCTGGTAGTCTGGTCATCACCAAGAGACATGGTATCAGCAGCGATTGATCTTATTTCTAGATTAAACCAACTAATTTCTAGATTAAGAGGCATTCGAATATTTAAGCCTGCCAGAACACTTCAAGGGCAGACAAATAAACCAGAATCGGGAGGATTTTCAGAGGAATGACAAAAGCATATCTATGTCAAAAAGTAGAGTTTCGGAGACGTTCTCCATCCTTGCCTTAATTCATGGTTCATTTCAGCATCAAGGTTATTCCCTTCAATTTAGGAGCAAATGATGTATGTTTCCTCTTGATTTATTCTAAGAAATGAATACTCTTTGGAAGTTTTTTCTTAACAGTTATGAAAATATAGGATGAAGAAGATGCTCACTAGTTAAGTGACTAATAGTTAAATCAGTAGCAGTGGAGATTATGAAAAATTATAAGCAGGTAGAAATAGATCATATACAGGAAGGTCTGGGGAAAATTTATTATTAGGCCAGTACTGTCAGCCCCATATATTTGAAGAAAAGGATGATTTTTGTCTCTCCAGTGCAGAGGCTTCACAAAATAAATAACTTAATGAGAGCTATAGATTTTCCAGGGACAGGGAGGCTCAGAGGGCTGGTCATGTCCCACTCCATCTAGCCTTGTGTAGCGCCCCGTTGTAGATCTCCTCTGCTGTGAGGCCAAACGTACCAGATGGGAGTGACCCACCTCATCTATAATCCCTTCATTGCTGATCTCTCTAGAGAAGATGTGGCACTTCACTAAACTAAAGAAGAGCTTGCACTGCTCAGGAGGACCCTGTCTGACCTCAGTGAAGCCGTACTGGAAGGTACATCCCACAGCAGCAGCTTCATGTCAGAGGTTCTCTTCCCCTTGGTGGTTGCTGACTAACATGACAACAGTTCCTATGGAAATCCTTGTGACAATATAAACCGGCTTTTAAATATTTCGGTATCTTTAAGGCTACCTCAATTTCTTTCACGAGCAGGGCCAGACACCAGAGCCCTATATCTCAAAATCTACTCTGATAACTTGACGTAGCTCTCTAATGCAGCTGTTTCCAGGATATTTTTCCCCTTTCCCAAAAAGTGCACACATAGTTTCCCAGCTTCACTTGCAAAACACTAGACTTTCCCAGCCTTCAAAAGAAACCATTAGGACGCCGTAATCCTGGTTTTGTTCGTGAAGTAAAAGAATAGATTTGCACCTTAATGTGGGTGACAGTATTTGTCATTCCGTGCGATAGAAACCTTGCATACTTGGTATATTTTATGGTCTTTTAGTACAGAAGCTGGACGTTCCATCAAAGAGATTTCATTGTAAAATTAAGAAAAGCTAAAAAAAATGCATTGAAGTTCAGTATTCATGTATCTTATTAGCAAACACAATGCAGCTTCAACTATTTCTATAAATAAAAATTGATGCTATAAATGTAATATATATTATCTGGTCAAAAACATCCTTTAACACAGGGCACTCTTAGCTATTTGGGTTCGTATTTTGAATTTATTACATTTAGAATGTATGCAGAAAAGACTAACATGAATGATCACCAGTATATTGTGTTTTGGATAGAGGTTGGTGCTGGTGTGCCCAACCAGTCTTCTTATCTAGCTTAACCAGCCAGACTGCCTTGATCAAGCAGCCTCATGAACTACTGTTGAATAAGTTGGATATCAG
>JAVSBS010025412.1:9010-25114 GCA_033124195.1 Coracias cyanogaster | reverse complement strand
CCTCTCCTTTTTGTGCACCGTCAGCGGGCTGCGGCTGACGGGTGTGCGTGTGGCCGGGCCCCGCTCGCCCGGCCTCGCACAACGCGGCCTCTCGGGCCAAAGCCGCTTCTGCGCCAGCGGCGCTTTAGAGCCCGAAGAGATGGGGCCCGGCTCCCTGCGGGAGGTGGGGGCTTGTGGTCGGTTGGGCGTCACGAGCGTGGGGTGCAGCCCGCGGGCACCCAGCGCTCGCGGGGCCGGTGCCGGCACCCACAGACCCGCCCGCGGCCGTGGCAGCCGCGTGCCGGGGCGCTGCTCGCTGCTCGCCGAGGCAGGTTGGCCGCTGGAGAAGGGGTCTCTCTGGGGCAGAGTGGAGGCTGTCTGGCTGGGCATCAAGCAGGTGGCACTGACTCCATCCATCTAGCGTGCAGGGCTGCTGCGGCGCGATCTCCTCCACATGCTCCAGGGATTTTGTGCGCTCCCGCTACCCGCCTTCCCCCTGCTCCCCAGAAGGCCCCCACAGCCTTTCTGGGGTCCTGGTGCCTCATGGAGGATCAGCAGCAGCTGCTGGTTTCTTACTGTGGTGGGAGGCGGTGGCTCTGTGTAGAACTAGCACCCAGGCCTGCTGGTGAGCATCTTCCAGTGGGACTACTGCCTTGCCTAGGGCACCTTCCCCAGTCCTGCTTCCAGGGTTCTGGGCTGGGTAGACTGAGCTCCTCGCAGCTCATTGCATCCCAGCTCTGGGGCGGGGGGTTGCAGCTGGAACCTGGTGCCCCCACCAAAGACCACACTTCCATCTCCTGCGTGTTGTATTCAGACCGAGAAGAGCAAACCCTCCACCTGGCTGTTTACAGCTGGCTTACAGCTCCCCCACCGAGGTCTGAACAAGCAGGTACTTGTTTGCCTGTCCTCTCCTACCCAGCAGAGCTGGCTGGCATGTTAACCCTTCCCTTTCTTCTCCGTCTTTGGCAGGTGGGAGATTTTCAGAGAAGCAAATTTGGCATGCATTGGAATTGCAATCAACATTCACGGATTACATGGGAAACTAAGAATAATTGTGTGAAACATTTACAGGCAATGAGCTTAAAATGCTGAGCTGGTGCTGCTGAAGGGCTTGATAGTATAGGAAAACGTATTTTGGGCAGAGGATTTAATAACAGCCCTTAACAAAGAGGGAGAGGCTGAGATCTGAGTTCCACTCTCATGAAATCCAGAGAAGGGCATCATTAACTTTATTTTTAGGCTTGGTTGAATCATCAGGAGGTTTGAATATTTGCCTTCTCTGTTTCACTTGTTTTAGGAGGGCCTGTGCTGGCATGGCTGGGATCAAAAGCACACCAGATTATCAGAAGCAGCACCTCTCTGTCACTTCCAGAGAAGTGCTTCTCTGGCCAGCTGATGAGCCAGAGCATTTTGTTTGCTTTTTTCCACAGCTCAGGGCAGACACACATCACATTGCCTGGGCTGGTCACACACTTCCAGATAGGAGACAAAGGCTGCTTGAAGAGCCCAGACCTTCCTTCCGAATAACCCTGTTTTCCCTCTCTCGCTCCTGTGCTCTCCCCAGTGCTCCTGTTTGCAGTGCACTGGCTCTGGTCTTCCCATCCAAAGGGCTTTCTCGCAGCAGCAGCTGCAAACCAAAGCACAGGCCAGCTTGCCAGGAATTCAGCATGTCAGCTCTAAAGGGCCAGCAAACAGGGTGGATCAAGGGTCCCCACATGCTGCGGGTGGTAAAGTTGCTGCAAACAAGTCCTTCCCCTCTGTCTGCTCCTGGCTGGCACAACCTCATGTCAAGTAGAGATGGCCTTATTCTCCGCTATGATAGGATGTTCGAAAGGTGGCTGGGTGGGGGAGCAGCGAAGCTAACATCAATTAAGGCAAGATTTGGTCCGGGGGTTCCCCCCTTTTCCTTCCACTTCCCTCCAGCTGCAAAGGGCGTGGGGAGAGCAGGGACGCTTGCTCTTGCAGGAAGAAAATTCCCCCTCGCTGAGGTTAATGAACCCGCCTGACGTGGTGGGGCTGTGCCTGGCTGGGGGGACGGGCTGCCGGTATTACGTGTTATGCTGCATGCATCTCTGTCAGCCGCCAGGCTCTGGCAAGAGGCCCTGGTTGGAATTAACCTGCAGTAACCCCGCGGTGTGGGGGCAGCCTTGGTGAGGCAGGCGTGCCTGCCTGGGCCGTGCGGGAGTACCAAAGCCATTATAATCCGTCCATTCATGGCACTTAAAGAGCCAGAGGTTTTTTCCCCTGGTTCTCCTGGAAGGGAGGAGGGTTTGCAAACAGGAATGCATAGTGTTCTCCATCCCGATGGTGCATCATGTCCTTGATCGAGACCAGCCCACCATGTCATCACTCCAACAAATTTTAAAGTAACATTTTTATTATGAACAAATAAAGTTTCAGATCAGCACAACCAGATGTCTGTTTCCATATTAGTAGAAATTATTTCAAAAAGGTTTTTTTTCTTTTCCAGTACACAAAACAGAGATACTACTATGCAGAAATCCCTAAGAAATCATATCCTACTCACATTTCAACAGCGACAGAGCTTAGACTATGGGCAGATTCAACTTTCCAATCCTTCCCTGAACACCCAACACTTGTACATCTTCTCTTCACAATACCAGTGGGGCTGGGAATGGTTTTGGAAAACAAACCAGTCCGTGCTTCTGCCAGCAGCAGTGTGCGTGTGCTACCTACACCTCCCTCCTCTGTGCTCGGCTGATCGGGCAGCGAGCCTCACCACATCCCTGCGAGGCAGGGTGTAACCCCTGTTACAGACAGGGAAACTGAGGCACAAAGAGTTTTTTAGTGACTTTGTCCCAAATGATGCAGTGAGTGAGTAGATAAGCTGGGTCCCAGGAAAATGTCCGCTCTAGCCATGAGGTCCCACTGCTGCCTTCTCTGCTCCCACCTCTCACAGACTCATTTAAGCTAAACATACATATGCATCCAGGATACAAACATGCCACCAAAAAAAAAAAAAAAAAAGGTATATATATATCTCAAACAAAGTTCTACCTAAAGTGTTGTATGTTTCTTAATCTAACAAAAATTCTAACTCAAATACATTCAGAATCACCTGCACCCACAGTTCAATGTAGGCAATTAAATAATTAAGAAACCTCTCAAATGTTCATAATTCAGGAAAAAAAAAAGAAAAAAATTACGGCAAATAGCTGTCAATACTCCTATGTATATCAAAGAAGGTTTTAAGGCACCCAGAGATATTTGCCAATCTACCTTTAAAGTGACTGGGCAAACACCAGGACTGTTTGGTTACTGCTCCTCAGCTTCCACCCTAATTCCAGATTCCAAACCTGAATCAGCACTTGAAATTTGAAAGGAACCCTGGATGTCAAACCCTGCTTCTCTGCTGAGAGGGATGTGAAATATTGCAGCATGTCATGGCACGCTTCTCTACCGTAGAGTATCACACAACACTGTAAGGGCACCACGAGCAAAGAAATAATTCTCCTTGCCTTCTCCCTTCTCCACATCCCTTTCAAATTACTGGCTGGAGCAAATTCATCCTCTGTGAAGTCTTCTATGAGTTCAGAGGGGCTTAGACTAGAAAAAAGTCCACCTACAATTACAGAGCTAACAGTGTTTCTCTTTTTTTAGAGGGCTTTTTTTTTTTCACATGGTAGGATACAATTCTAGCTACAACCCCCTTTGTCCCAGCCAGCCCCCAAGCAGCGATGAGTCTCAGATCAGTAACAACACTGTCTCCTGGCACTGGGAGCTGAAGTACTCCCTGCTCCATTCCTCCCTGTTGTACCTCTTGGCTGGAGACCACATCACTCCTGATGGCTCAGAACCTCAGCGGGTCCCATAGCTCGGCATTATCAAGGCTGTGGTGGTGGAAGGGAGGGAAAAGAGAGGAGAAGGACTTCTTTTCTGAGTAACAAGCGTGCTCTTGTTAAGGAGAACATGACAGAGCTGTCCTGGCAAGTTTCACAGCAGCAGGAAAAAGCAAAGCTGCAGAGACTTGCTCCCATGAAGCTTGCCTGGCTGCTACATGGCAGACCTGAGGCAAGGAAGTTGGCATGTGCTCTGTCTCTGCCCTTCCTGAATAAGGGAGATGCTGCAAACCCCACTCCAATACTACCTCGTTCCGGCCACCTCCAGCTCCATTTGATGCATTTAAGCAACAAAATCAATATTGTTAATGCAACTAATAATAAAAATCAGTAATAATGGGGAGAGTTAAGGGGGGAAAAAAGCATATTCAGCCCAGTAAGGGGCTCGGGGCCATGATGCTCAGAACCTAACCCACTGCCTGAACTCAAGCTGTGGTCTCTGCAACTTGCAGGAAACATCACCCACAAGGACATTTTGCCCCATCACACCTTCCAGCTGCATGTCCACATCGGCTCAGTGATATAACTGATCTTTCTGCAGGCTCAGCTGCCTTCGCTGCGTGCCTTGCCAGCAAAGAAGTGAGGTGGTGAGATGGCTTGCCAAGGGGGCAGAGAGACAAACTAAGGGACTAACGAGGAGCTGCTTTCACCTCCACTTCCCACTCCCTCTGGGGAGCAGGGAATGGCAAACCACCCTGGTAGACCCTGGGCAGGAAAGCCCAGAGATGGCCCACACTGGTGGCAGTGTCTTGCCTTGGAGGTCTTGACTGCCTTGAGCCCCCTGGCCTCATGTTGGTGTTTCTCAGGTACTTGTTAATCTACAAAGTGGAGCCCCTGAGGATGGAGAGACTTGCTCCCACGGACATCCTCATCCCTCCCTATGCCTGCAGGTGCTCCCCTTGCCTACTCCTTACACTCAGCACAGAATGTGGGTCCACAAGGGAGGCACAGACACCAGGACATCTGCCTCCTACCCAGCAGGGACCCTGTTCCTCCAGCATATAAAGCAGCTTAACTTAGTAGTGGAGCTTCGGTTTACATCCTTCTCCCCCACTACATTTTGGCAAAGTCCCATTTGGCAGCAAAAATCTCAGCGGTGGTGGCAAACAAAACCACCCTGGGCTGGTGCCACCCCCGGCAGCAGTGGCACACCCTTTCATCTGTCCCCCTACTCACTGTGGCTCTCCAAAAGGGCCACACAGCCCAGAGCCAGGCTCTTCCTGCAGTCCTTGGTGGCAAGTGGCACAGGGGGCACTGCAGGGAGGGAGGCTGTGATGCCAGAGGGAGGAGGTAATAAGGCCATCAAGGCTCTCCCTCCAGTGCCCACTGCCACCACCAGATCCCCCTGGCCACTGCTGGACCTGGCTGGAGCTATTAGAGAGTATGGGGGCTCTCCTATTCCCAGCTAGAGAGGCTGTGTGGTGCGGAGAACACTTCCCAAGAGACACCTTGGGAAGAGACAGTTCTCAAGGGAAGAGGACAGGCCTGCTTTTCCCAGGAAGAGCAGCTTAATCATGCCACGTCTGTCTGCAGCCCTTGAGAAAGGAGGAGGGACAAAAGAAGAAATTTTGGGGGTAACGTGGTGGGGAGAGGGTCACTGACTTTGGGTCAACTCTTTAGCTGGCTGGTACAGGCTTCCCTTAACTCCATGGTATATAGCTGGCTGCTTCCTACCAGCTCCTCTGCCAGGGAGAGACCAGGACAACATAAAGTGGGAGACTGGGGAGAGGAGCTAAAGAGAAAGAATGGAAAGGAAGAGGAGAGGAGGGAAAGGGATGGCCTTGCATTACAAAGGCAGGGTCCTAGATCTTAAATACATCACATAAAATACAGCATGGGAAGGAGGTTAAAACTCATTATCATTAAGCAAACTGGTAGCGTTATTCAGTAGTTAGTAAACAGAACATTAAACCTTTGTCCAGCGTGTTTGGAGGGGGGTAAGGAAGGGAGAAAGGGAGAAAAAAGGAGGAAGGAGAGGTGTGGATGTGTGTGTGAAGGGGAGCAGGAACTCAGCCACTCTTATGACTCCCATCTCCAGTCCTCATTTTTCGAGCCAGGATAACCTCCTTGGAGACCTTCTTGCGATCACTGGCCAGCCCCAGGAGGCACATAAGATCAATAAAGGCTGTAGTTAAGTTGAAGCGCCAGCCAAACTCACTGGTGGAGTAGTCGTAGGGGAAGGTGTGGTGGTAGTTGTGGAAGCCTTCTCCTGCAAAACATGACCAAGGAGAGGATGTTGCAGAGCTCTAGGTGGTGGCCCCTTTATCTTGGTCCAAAGCACCACATTCCTGAAACAGGGTCTGAATTGCATCCAGGCTCCTCTCTGCTCTTAGTCCAATTTCACCTCTCTACCATACACCCCATGTCCTTTGAGCATGGTCCAACATGTCTGGGCTGACCCAAATGAGGCAATGATAGTCACAGAGAACCTATGGTGCTTTAGAGGAAAATGAGCATGCAGTGAGGAACTGAGAAAGGCCCTGGCTCATCAACTACACCAAAACACCCGGGGAAACCCAATGGCTTTTTACTGTGCCACCATAAGAAGCCTTCTAGTATTGGTTGAACTACCAGCTAGACCTGCAGCATGTCCTCAACAAGCTAGGCCAATCAATACTCCTACAACACTGGCAGTCCTAATGCCAAATCTAAAGGCCATTTCCAGATGGGAAGAATGTAGACTGACCTACTAAGTGATCTACTCCAGTAAGCCACCCTCTGCTCTGGACACTGTCAATGCTGTCTTCAGTGCTCAGGTCTTCAATGACATCCCCTGGATTCCTGCTGTTACGCTCCTGAGTCTTTGCAGTTCAGATCCCTCCCTACTAAAATCCAGGAGCAGATCCTACAGTGGTGGAAATCAGTGCAGCTCCAGTGATGTATAGCGATGCAAACCAGCTGAGGATTTGGGTTTGGGAGAACAGATCAGGGCAAATGCTGACCCTAGGATGTACTTTCCTAGGTTCCCAAAATTTCAGGAAAACACATGACAATCTGGCTTGTCTCATCCTCAAGTACCCTCAAAAATCACCAGCTGCCCTGAAAATATGTCCAAATGTGCATCTGCTGGTTTTCAAGTTGACAAATCTAAGACAGATAAGCAGAGACTGCAGTGCATGTTTTTCAGTCTGGTGAATAGGGCAGAGACATTTGAGCAGGGTAAATACAATACTGTTATTGAGATAAGGAGGTGCTAAATGTAGCAGAGCCATTTCCAGCCTCAAGAGAGGCTGGTGGGAGCCGATAACCCCACTGCCCTTATGTACTCACTGGCCAGCCTGGGAAACACTCCCAGATGCAAAGGTTGGAGGGGAAGGGTGCAGGGGGAAATGGAAACACCTGGATTCACAGAAATTCCTAGAACCAGCTGCAGTCCCAAGGGGCCGTCCCCACTCCACAGCCTACCCGCAGCAAAAAACATGGATGCTGAACATACCTAGAGCCCCGAGGCTGACCAGGGGGTTCTCCCGTGGGTTGATGTGCTGATCATACGGCCGGTTGCCAAACATGTGAGCAGCACTGTTCACTAACCATGTGGCATTGAGCCCTATGGCGTAGCGCAGGATGGTTGGAATGAAGAAGCTGATGATGATGGATTCATCCCAGAAGTACCAGGGCACTACAGTGGGCAGCATGAAGCACAGCAACACCACTGAGGGCTTGTAGTATCTGGAAAGGAAGGGACCAGGAGGAAAATGCTCAGTGGCAAAGGCAGGACAGGAAGTGCTGGTTCAGTCCTTCCTTTGGAGGATTCATACTTAGCTATATACGGAAAGTCAAGTGCAGAAACACCTCACCCCTGAGCCCTGAATCTTTTGCCCTGGATGTGCAGAAACTATGCCTGGAGACTCCCAAGTCTTATCACCAGGCAGGAGACTCAAACTAAAGTCCTGCTCTCCCTGTCTCACTCTCACGTGCACAAAGCTATGTCCCCATTACCATGAGTCCAGACATCAGCTGCTGCTTTTGGAGTCATCTGCCATTTGTTTCTCAGCTGTGTTGGCCCCATAAAGGCAACTCCATGCTTGTAGAGTCCCACAGGAGGTCCTTTCTCCTGCTCTGTCCCAGTGCTGCAACTCTTCCTTGCAGAATCCAATACACTCCACCAATAAGTGCAAGCAAGGGACACTTGTGCAACAGATGAGCATGTGGAGTCTCTCACAGTAGAGGGAGAGGAAACTAAACCACTCATGACCCACAAGAAAAATCCCAGGCACAAAAAGGAGGGAAATCATAAACCTTGCTTGGTTCGTCTGTGACTGAACTAGGGACCTCCCAAGGGACAGTGATTACTATATGGGTTCAGCACCCCATCCCTGTAGGTCTGGTGACAGGCTCTCCTCTTCTGGGCATCAGTCCTCATATAGCCCCAGATGGCTGAGAGATAACCCATCCAAGAAGCACCAGTGAATCAAGACTGTCCTTCGCAGTTACTGCCTCCCTCATGTCCCCATTTTCAACTCTTCTTTCACCACACTGCTTCCAGGAGACCAATGGCATTGAGGCAGAGACATGGCCTGGAAGGTGCACCACAACATCTGCAAGGATAGCCTGGAGGCACCTGTGAGTGGGCTCTGGGCCAGCCAAAGCCACAGCTGGGCTGTGGGCAGGCAGGCATGGAGGTGCTTTGTGGTGGGAAGTTCAGCTCGCCACTGGCTACATGCTAAAGTCTCGATGGGCAAGAAAGGGGTGCGGGAGGGCTGAAGGTAGCACTAGCTCCTAAATACTTTCTAGAGGAGAGGCACAGCTCACTTCCCACAGCAAAGCCTTGGGCAGACTGAAGACTCATATGTCTCACATAATGCCCTCAATCCCCTCATGTTCCATCAAAGGCACTTGAGGTCCTCAGCCCATTTGCAGGGTCGCTGCTCCTTCCTACATGGCTCTGTGTGGGGTTGACCCCATCACTCACCTCCGCTGGAACATCACCACTTTGTCAGCCTTTATGTCACTCAGGTCCAGCTTCTGGCCCTTCTCTATGACGTCTGGGTGCTTGCGCACCAGCAGCCAGCCAATGTGGGAGAAGAAGAAGCCCCGCATGGCATTGTGTGGGTCTGCATCTGTCTCGGAGAACTTGTGATGGACGCGGTGGTCCCGGACCCACTCATAGATGTCATTCTGCAAGGCAACATGAGTGGACACTTAGAGCCAGGGCTGGAGATGTTCCCTTCAAATTAACAAAAGGGCCTAAAACATTTAGACACCTAATTCCAATTGACCTGAATTGTATCAGTTATTTTATCTTTCATTAGGGTTTGGCGTTTTGGGCTTTTAAAACAAAGACTGGGTCTTCTTTGCTCAACCACTTCAATTTTCTTTGAAATTACTTCTTTGGTGGGCTGCCTTTTCTGGTTTGTTGGTTTTTTTTTTTATTTTTAAACTGCCTAACTTTAGGCTTTGGTTTGCATATCCTCTACAGCATCACAGGCTCTGATTGCTTGGACTGTTCCCCCACCTCTGCAATAGCCAGCCCTCATTGGCCAGGTGGTGCCTCCTCCCTCACACCCTCAGCTGTTTTTGGTCACTGGTCCCTACCCAACACAGAGCCAGCTAGCATTGATCAACCTGCCCCTTCCCTTCACCCTGACATTTTCCATGGGTCAACCTGCCTTGCTTTTCCTGGGATTGCCAAATCAGAACTGTTGAACTTGGGAGTGAGGTTTCTTTAACTTTCTTGTTTTTTCATTGGAAATCAGTCTTAAAAATAAGGTAGCGCTTTAGAAATAGAATAAACACACCATTTCAATGACAGTTATCAAAAATAGCCCCCTTCAGCCTAATAACTATTACAGTTAAGATGCAAAATCGGTACAGTTTGGAAAATGTGAAAGCTTTTATCATCTGTATTAAGAAAACATGGTTTTGGCCAGTTTTAAGAATAGATTTTAATGAGCCTGTGCTCATTCCTTTATACTAAGATTCTGATGTACTTAAAGCCATGTATTACACCATCCTAGAAAACATGAGTCAGAGATCCAAGTGTGTGTCTATCACCAGTATTACACAAGAGGCTCCTTAATCTCCTAAATACATAGGGTTTTTCCTCAAAACACTTTGAAGGTAGGGAAGTGGTATAATCATCCCTATTTCTTGCCTGGAAAGACCAAGTAACTTATCCACACAGGCAGCCTATAGCAAAGGCACAACTCCTCAAGTCCCTTCCAGTGCTGTAACCACTCCTCCTTCAACTCAGATAAAATTATTTACCTGCAGGCCATGCAATAAGGCAATGACAGACACAGGCCAGGATTTAACTCTCACTTGTTTCCAAATAATGGGAACTGCTGCCTACCTTCCAGCCAAATCCTGAGCACCTCCAAGTATCACCAGCCCTCACTGATGTTAGGTAGAGCTTGGTCATTCAGCATTCCCCTAGAAGAAGGTGGCCTAGCAGCCTTCCCTCTCTCGTAAGCACAGAAATGCAACCAGTATCCATGCTGAAGATGTTTCACCTGTAACCCAAAGTCTCTTTCACATTCCACACCCTACACAGCATCAAGTAACATGAGAAAGCCCAGCCTGAAAACTGACAGGCAGCTTGGGTTTCCACATCTGGGGAGGCTTTTCCCTGTCTTCTGGAAATCCTTCTGCTGGAGGCGGGAGGCACAAATTTGGAAAGTGACTATGTACTGCAGCTGGAGTAGTACCACCTCATCCAGCACACCCTGTGCAGAAACACAAATCAAAGGTCTCAAAGCTGAGAAGTCAATATATTAACCCAAACCTTAGCACATTATCTTTTCTACAGATCTTATTTTGGGACCACCTCTAACTGCAACCCTGTCTGAAAATCATGGCTTTCTGAGACCAGCAAGCAAAGCCTTGGAGAATGCCTTGTTCCTTGGGAGTTTCCAGCTACAGGCTATAACCAGGAGAGCTTCTGCTGTGCTGCAGTTACCTGGTCTTGCAGGTAGAGGAGCTGATTTGGGGCAGAATTCCCAAATTCTCTGAAATCACAAGCCTCTAAACAGCCAACAGGCATTTTGTAGGGGATCTCAGATAAGAGAGTCTATAGTCTCCTCTAGCCTTCGAAGTTACCAGTCTTATCTTAGAGCTGCTGCCACTAACAGAAATGAGATAAACTGAAAATAAACCTTCTCTTGATCTCATTGAAAGTAACATTAAAAAAGAGTAAATCCATGGAGAATGGTACTGAATTTTCAATAAAACTTCGGATTAGTTCCTATTGAATCTGAAAGATCTGTCTGTCTCCCATCTTTGTCTATTCCTATCCCGTACAGCAACAGCTCAGCAAATTCTTTCCCCCTCTGCCCTATAACCCTGTGAAAGATGGTCTTTGTACAGGACTAGCCAATACACACCAACCCATCCCATTCCCTTGCTGAGTGCTAGACCAGTAGCTGGAATCAGCAGCTTGGTCCTTCCTATTCCTCATGAAAGACTCTGGTTTGCTACTAACAGAGAGTAGGAAAGCCAATGGTGTTTTACAAAATTTTTCAAGGCTAAAAAAGAAAAATATCCCCACCCTGTTCTGATTACATGTCAATGTGGCTACAAAGGGGAGAAAGGAAAATAACATCTCTAAAATACCCGATACACTTGGGCTTTACCCTTCCTCCATACCTCAGCTGGAGAATGTTAGGGCCACAGCACTGACGCTTTTCTGGTTTCTGCCTTCTAGCAGAAAGTGCTGCACCGTGCCACCCTTCTGAGTACTTCCTACACAGAAGCAAGCCTGTATGAAGTCTCTTCAAGTATAGTTGGAGGACAGAGTGTGGTTAGAGCTGCCTCACAGCAGCAAAACCAAGAGAAGACCAGGATTTTTCTGTGTCACGGCAGTCTGGGTTTTCACTCTGACTTCTGAAGGGTCATCTCTGCTACTTTCTACAGTCCCTAAGAACTTGCCAGTTTGTTTGCTTTGTGGACTGTGAAGTGATCTTGTGAGTGGTTAGGCAATAACCTGAGGTACTTATCAGCTGCCTGCAGTCACTTGTGCCACTCTGAATGGGCCCAACTCTTCCCTCCTTCAAACATCACTGGCCTGCGATGACTCTCAGGAAACCTGTGGTGTGACTTTTAACAAGGTTATTCCTAGATTTCACTCTTCTGAACCAGAGAAGCATCCCCCGAACTGCACAATCTCAACAAGTTCTTAGTCCTTTTGCAGCAGCAAATTCCACAGCTGTGGGCTGTACAGATGTCTCCCCCCTTACTAGTCATGCAGCAAGAGGAGGTTGAGGCAATTCGAGGAGAGCGCTTAGTGCTTCTACAACTCTTTCATAGGACCTGGAGCAAGCACAGGGAGACCACACCTCTAGAGAAATGTACATTCCTGCTTTGGAGAGCTTTCCTACCTCTTGTCTTGGCCAACAGTCCTCTCCCCACGTTTCACCTCACAGTCACCCTCTGATGGGACAAGGTGAAGACAATGAGACAGACTTGAGCACTGCAGTTTAGATGGAAAGGGTAGTTTGTTTCCTAACAAGATGTAGTGGGAGAAAGGAACCTCTCCATCAGCTTGTGCCCCCTATCTGAGATAGGAATTCAGGGGAGCACTTCCTTCTGAGGACTAGTGGGCAGACTGAGGAGGTGTTTACCTGGAAGGCTATGGAATTTGCAATAGTCAAGAAGATCCGCAGGGGCAGCGTGGCTTTGTAGGACCGATGGCTCCAGAGGCGGTGAGATCCAGCTGTTATCCCCAGAGCACTCACCAGGAAACACAGAACAGCTGGAAAGGAAAAGAAAATATTGGAGCAGTCAGAGCAAGTCAGCCTGCAGCAAAGCTTCAGGCAGAGCAACATGAAGGCAGGCCTTACCCCAAAGCTGTATAAGAGAGGAACCCATGGAGTGCACAGGTTAGGACAATGTGAGAGTGCCCAAGCTACCACAGGCTTCCTAAGCAACATGGGTCAAATCACTTCAACTCTTCATCTCTGGCAAAGGAGGAGTTTCTCCTTCAAGACTTATCACAAGGGTTGGTTCTTCAGCATAGCGTCATCTGCCATGGCACAGAATCCTGTGCCATCCTTGTAACAGCTCTACAGTCCACCAGGGAACAGCTTCCCCCTTTCCTCCCACCCTGCATAATCAAGGGTCTTGCTTTCCCATCTCACCACTTCTCACTAAATGTCTTTTGCATTCTTTTTATCTAGCTATGGTAGATGATCTTACAATTCTTCAGGGGGACAGCTCGAGCCCAGGGTTAGGCTTCTCTTCTGCTCCTTTTCTGAGCAGAAGGTGGCTAGAAAAAGATCTAACCTACCATCCCACTAAAGCCTGGCCTTCACCTTCAGCTCCACCACTGACTTAAAATCTGACAAGAGGTTCCTGTTCCCAGGGTCTTTCTGATCTGCTCCCTTTCACTCAGCTCCTGCACCATTTACGGAAGGGAACTTCAAGGCCAACAACTCATTGCAAATTGTGCCCACAGCAGAAGCGTTGCTGGGCCCAACTTAGCTTCAAGGCTGCTTCATGTGTTCCCTCTCCACAGAGATGGAACACTAGCAGCTAGTAAAATAATGCATCCCTTTCCCTCTGGATCATGTGCTTATGTCTGCCCTGGTCTGTGTGTTCCTGCATGTCCTCCTGGGATCTCTGAAATTTAAGCTGGGTTCCAAAATCTGGTCCTAGAACTAAAATGGAGAAAAGACCCCAATAGGGTCATAGCAGCATTACACTAGGAAGCTGAGGATAAGACAAAAATTTGATCTGAAAGCTGACTCTTTCTCTAGGAAGGAACAGTCAGGATGTTTGGCAGAGAGACAGAAGGCATTCAACAGTTGGTTTTCCCTGCAAGCTCAGACACTGAGAGGGAAGGGTGCACATCTGTGCACAGGTCAGCTGATCCACCTTCAGCCTGCTAGGGCAAGGGATGCCTTATTACCAGTCTCCCAGAGGAAACTCTTTCCTTGGTATAAATTTGCACATTTCAGCCAATTGGCTCAATCATGAAAAGAGCTCCTCACTCTTACACATAAATCTGTGGATAGGAATCACTGGTATGCTTGACAATACCATTCAGTCCAGCCAAATGGCTCTAATCAAGTTATCTTGAATCTAGAAAATGGATAGTGTGCCAGAAACTTGTCTGGAATCAGAGATCTGAGACATGCACAAAGCCTTGTTGCCCTGTTCTTTCATTCAAAATAATCCAGGCTTTATTTCCTATCCTTTCCTGCTCCCTCTTCCTTCTGTCACCTCCTTTTTGTTTTTCTACATTCTAAACCTAATATCTTATCTGCTAAAAGCCAGTCTCTTTAACATACTCTTCTGGCTCCTTAAACTTGCATGAACCCTCCTCATTCCCATCCTGCTGTATAACAGCAACCTTCCCTGTCTGCTGATCTGACTGTGACTTCCCATCTTCCTCTCCTCCCTTGGCTTCCCTGCCTGCTGCCAAATGCAGTACAAGCCTCAGACCAGTGCACCTCTGCCTCACGGCTCGCAGGACCTCTGCAGTCTCTCAGAGGAGCCAAGCAGTCACTGGTCATAGCTGATTTATAGGGCATGAAGAGGGATGAAAATGCATGCAAATGCAGCAGGATCCAGCCTTTTCAAGGAACAATGGAGCTGAGCAAAGCTCACAAAGCTGGCCAAGCCTGGAAAGGGAGAAGGGAGGGATCCTGGAGCTGGGCATTTGGTTCAGGTTTCCCTTTGGCCTTACTGACAGGAAAGTACTTACACTGGATATCTTGAAGGTCTCACTCAGCCCCATGATGCCGACTTGAAAGTTAAGAAACAGTGCATGACCAGTTCCCCATTGGTTATAGATTTTAAGACTCGTTTTAGATCAGTCAACATCCCCACAGATTCATACAAAAGAGTAAACCTTGAAAAAGCACCTAACCTGTGACTGATTTGTAGAGCCTCTCTGGCCTCAGACACTGCAGTAACAACAAAACCCACTTCTGGATGTTTCAGACACTTTCTACTGGTAGCAGAAGTGTGACTCACCACCATTTTCCCTTAAGCATAAGCAGCTATACCTTACAAACTGCGTGTCACAAAACCTCTGGGCAACTTTTCACCTATGGTGCACACCTTGGTAGCTAAGGTAGATTTCCAGGGGTGACAAGCAGTTTGTGGCAGAGCTGAGAGCAGCATCCAGAAGTCTGGATTTAATCTCCAATCTATACAAACTCTATAAAAAACACCACAAAGGAAGTCTATCATAAACAACAGCAGCTTGCAATGGATGTGTGGGGCAACTCGCTAGGAAAAGAGCCTAGCTCTCCACTGTGGGGCAAGAGGCATGGGTTAATGGTGACCTGGGGACAGAAATTAACTATGCAATCTTTCATGATCTTCAATAGCACTAGAACGTAAATGTCAGGTTAGGTGAGTACAGGCCCTATCTACAGCCTGGAGTTCAGGCTTCCCTCTGTGGTGAATCCTGACATACTGACAGGGAATTTTTTGGTAAAAGATGCCTCCAGGAAGATGACTCTGGCTGAGGACTGTGATATTTAAGCTTGCCAAGAAGGAAGTGCATTTGTACCTCTTTTATACAGGCAATTCTCAGAATTTGCCTGTGGACGTCCCCTTCAGAAAAAAGATGACACCAGCAACAAAGACATATCAGCATGCACAAGAAATCACAAGAAAGACGTGGTGGGGACACTGACAGACCCAGAAGCCAGACAACCTAGTACTTACTGTCAAGCAGCCTTGCCTAAAAGCTTTTGTTAAAACTTTGGAAGAGGAACTACTACTTTTGGGTGCCCTGGCAAAGAACAGTCATGGTCTTCATCCAAAGCTCATGAACCTCAGCAGCTTGTGTTGACTTCTCTCAGAGCTGCATCCCAAGTGACTACAACAGCCACAACTCTCTAATTATACTCCCGTGCTGCCTTGCCTTGCCTCTTGCCCATACACAAGAGCTGTAGTTTATCTAAGGAGCAGCCACTTCTGTGGGAAAGAAGCTGATTCTCAATCTATGTTTACATGGGACCCAGCCCCACAGAAACCTAAACCCCACTTGAGGACTATTAGCTCCATCAGCCATACCTAAGAGTTGCTGTGACACTGACAGTATATGGACAGTAAGATTGAAAAGTCTGGTGGAAAATAGAAGAATCCAGCACCCTAATGATTCAGAGGGTTAATCCCCACAAACAGGTATAATGATGACTGAAACAAAAAGGGCTTCTTCAAATATACCAGTAGCAAAAGGAAGAACAGGGAAAGTGTGGGCCCTCTGCTGAATGAGGTGGCAGTCCTGATAACCAAGGATGCAGAGAAGGCAGAGTTGCTGAATACCTTCTTTGCTTTGGTCTTTAATCCGAAGACCAGCCCTTGTGAATTC
>JAVSBS010025410.1:6440-18437 GCA_033124195.1 Coracias cyanogaster | reverse complement strand
TGGTTCACTGGCAATAAAAAAAAAAAAAAAAAAAAAAAGAAGGAAGAGAAGGGGGTCAAGACCTGATATTTGGAGTGTAAAAACCAGGACATCTTTATCAATGTTGAAATTCCGTGGGTTTTTCTCCTATTTAAAATATGATCAATGGCATCACAAAATTATTTATGAGGAACTGTTTTATTAGAAAATGGTACTATAGTTTATCCCAGCACTTTTCTGTGTACAAAAGTCTGGGTGTTACCAATAGCCAGGGGCAGCTTTCTGCTTGCAATGAAGAAAATGTTTGCATTTTCCACTATAGTTCATTATACTGCAATGCTTTACTATTTAAAAAAAACCCCAGACAACAAACCAAATACTTAGACTGGGAAAACTGCCTTTTGCAAGGCATCAGTCTAAAGGAGGAAGGTTTATCTACTGTGTGTCAAATGGAAGCCATCTTTGTTATTCCTGCATTCTAATTAAACTGTTCCTCATCTGCACAGGGTGAAACCAGCATTCAGTTCACAATGAATTACAGCCTCCTAGAGGTGGGTTACAGTGCAAGAACAAACAGCAGTGAGACACTGGTTCCACTGCTGGGTAAACAATGCCATAAATAAACATTCCTGCTCTTGAGCATACTTATATTTATGACTATTTTATATACTCTGAAAAGCAAATCAGGCTCTGAATGTGCGGCATCATTTCCCCAGCACAGGACTCATGCACAGATACACACAGGGCTGGGGAATGTGCTTTGTTTTGCTCTACCAAATGGCCAAAACTGAGGAATTAGGGAGAAGGGAATTGAAGAAAAAAATAGTTCTGTGACCTTGCAATTGCTAGAACTACATGTTCTCCCTCTCTGCTTTGTTTTTAAGCTATCAGCATAACTTTTCAGATGAGTTAATGTTAAAAGTAAATACTTATTTAGAAAAACTGATTTAGTACCTTAGAGTGGGGTGGTGGGGAAACTGGATTCAAGTGACAGCTTTACATGCTTGCCAATTCCTGACAGCTCTCATTAGTTACTGATCTAATACTTTTAATATAGCCAGAATTGCAAGGTGCAGGCTGGGCTTCTGTGTGCTGCTTGCTTAACAAGCATCAAGCAAAAGATTGTCCAAGTCCTGTAAGCCTGAGCCTATTTCATTGTCAAATCATTGGTCATTTTAAAACCCTGGGAATTCTGCAGGTGGTGTGCCAGTTCAGCCATCATCATTTAATGCAGCCATCAGTTTCTCTGATCACACAGGCCAATACTGAACTCAGCAACATCCCCTCAGAAATCTTCTTTCAGACAGTCCTGCTGTAGGTTCCTGTGGGCCCAGCTCCTCCACTGCCCACTGTGGTGCCAGCATCACCTGCTGGACACAACGGACAGAGATGGCTCCCTCAGTGGCCCTTCATATGGAAGGGCAGCACCCAGAGAGCTCAGCAAGTTGCAACCTGCCCCAACAGAAGACACATCCAACAGGAAGCTCCTCCAACTGATCGGCTTCTGGTTAAAGTAGCGCTGGCCTCACCCACCACCCCAAACACAACCACTGGGGTAAGGGCAGAGCCAGAGCCACAGGTGGGCCAGGTTCTGCCTCTGAAACATGAAGCCAATAGGAAAAGCAAAACATTCTGCCAGGTTGTGACTCATTCATAGGTCAACTCCAACTTGGGGCCCTCTAGTCAGTCCCCAGCACTTCAGATACATAAAATAATTTCATTCAGAGGCTTGCCACCATAACACTGTTACACATTAAGTTCAAGGGAGTATTGTGCAGAAAGAATTCATTCACTAAATATAAAATACGGAACTTTAATATAGGATAGTTAAAAAACTGTACCATTAAATTTGTATACACCAATATATTCATTTATATAAACTATATACGGATAATATAAAAGTAAAACTAAACATGCCAGATTTCAGTGAAAGAGGAATTCAATGAAGAGCTGGCACTGTGGTCAGATATTTACAGATGCCAAAACTTCCCACGTCTCCTTTCAAGTTTAACCGTGCCCTGCTCAGTCCTGTGTACGCTGTCTGACTGCTGGGGAGTATTGCTTATCTTCACTTCAAACACTCAGCAGTTCACAAGAAAGCGCATCATGCCCCATGCCTCAAAACCGATCATAGCTTTAGTCCCACTATTGTCCTTAACCTCATCTATCAACTGAAAGTACAATCTTTGTATTTTTTATTACATCACTAAATTTTATAAGATACTCTTGTATAACTCACATGGTATTTCCCAGTTTAAGACAGCAGCCTTGAATTCTGTCCTGGAGGAAGCCCAGCCTTCCTCTCTGCATTCTCAAATCCACTTTCTCTGCCTTGTTTGTTCTGGCCCAAATATTCCAAATAAACTGATCTATGTTAAAACCAACCTAGACAGTTTAACCAGTATCAGTTACCCAGTTGGCTTGTTATGGCATCACATGAATACTTGTGCCAGCACAGGTGGAAAAAGGAGACGAATGTGGAAAGAAGCTGCTAGAGCCAAGATTGCATCTTTTGACAGCAAGGTGTACTTGAACCACTCATGGATTTTAGCGCCTTTTTTTTGTTTGGCTTGGTTTATTCTGCTAGTGTCTACTTCAGCCCCTAGGCTAAGCCCACCTGCACAGAAGTCAGTCTTGCACATAACCTGCTGAGTCTAGTACAAATGTAAACATATCTCCATTGCCACATAAAATGCGACATGAAGAATGCTGTTTCCCATGGTGAAAGACATCTGTAGAAGGAGATGAACACAAAAAAGAAGAAACAACGCCAAGCCACAAACAACTGGATCTTTAGCTGCAAAAGGAAAGAAAGATTTCATCTCTCCTTGCAGAAGTTACCTGCATACCAGAGGCTTTCCTATTTATGCTTAGTTTAATTGTTTTTAACCTAATTTTAGCACCAGAATACAGTCACAGAATTTTTTTGTTTTAAAAACTACCACCAGGTGAACTTTTTCTTGCCTTTCTTAAGGGCCTATACACATTCACATAAGCATTATCAGAAGGAAACTAAATTCAACATCTGCTGACCTAGTGAAACAGGATCTCCTGCGAGCACAGTGACGCGCACACAGATGTGCATTAGGTATATGTATACATGTACGCAGAAAGAAGTTAAGCTATGTCAAAGCATGCTTATAAAAAGCCTGCACTGCAGAAATAGTATATGACATGAAACCAGGAAGCTTTAGAAGCCAAAATTACCATCCTAAATGCTACAAAAGCACTGAAGTGACTTTCAGATTATACTGATATTCAGAGCAGAATAAAACTTAACATAAATAGAAATCCAGTTAAAAGTTTCAGTACATGAGCCTAAAATCCTAAAATCCTAACATGACTTGCATCTGAGGTGTCTGGGCTGAAAGCCAGGAATTCCGGGATTGGGAATTTTGATTTAGCAAAAAAGTCTGTGTACAGAATGGACTTGAGTAACAGTGACACTTTGTTTAGAGTCAACACTCAATAGAAAGGTTTCATAACATTTTCTGTAGTCCACTGGGATCCAATTAATACAAAGGGCAAGGTGAGGAGTGTAACATGTTTTACAACCAAAAACATTTCAATCCTTCCCCTCTAAAATTCCAAGAGCTTTTTGTTTTTCTTCTGGCGTTGTCGCCATAGGATTATGAAACAGCACAATACTAAGACCAAAGTAGAAAACTGTATGAAGTACATGCACATACTTGTGCCAACATGACTTTTCAGGTTTTACATTTTACTTAACACATTTCAAATTTACTACAAGTAAATGTTAGCACAAGTTTCACAAGCATTCATATTTGCTTAGATTTTTATCTAGACTAAAATGCTATACTATTTTGCCCTAACAGTTCCTTTCAAGTAACAAGGAAGTGGAACTGTAACACAAGATGAGATGACAATATCCAGCAGTAAATTGGTACATTTAGGGGAAGAAAAAAATTTTTTACAATGTCAACTTCTAAAAGTGATAACCCCAGTAAGAAAATACTTCAACTAAATTTTTGCAAGGACAAACCTGTTTTCATAAAGATTAGATAGATAACTAAAAGAGAAAGAACTTTTGAGAACAGAGCCCTGCCATTGTCCCCAGGGTACATCCCATCAGCTTGCCTTAACTAGCCGAACCTGCCTGCAGCAGAGCAGTGATCTGGTGACCAATACAGAGCTCTGAGCTACCACAAAGGAATTCAGGAATGACCCCACCTTCAGCAGGATGGTTGAACAGCTCCCATCTGCTGGGGAGTCTCCAAAGCCAGTCCTGGCCATACTGGTGGTTACACAGTATTGCTTCTGGAATTGTCAGCCAGCAATATCCAAAGGGACAAGCACTTAAAGCTGCTTGTGGTTGGAGTTCCAACTGTTTGTTCAGATGTGCATTTACCAACTACCTTATTTTCTTACTGTACTACAAGGAAGGGAAGATCTGACAGACCTGAATATTACTTGTCCTGATTCTCCTCTTACTCCATGGACAAGGCACTCAGAGGAACTGGCACACTCAGATTTTGCTGAGACTTGAAGTCCTCAATCCCAAGAGCATGCATGCTGAAGGACTGAATATGCATGGGAAAGTGAATCTTGAAGAAATTGTGTGACTGGTAAGTAATTCTCTGGTGAAAGGAAACAACTGAAATTTTGAAGAAATGTAGCCTGAAACACACACAAGTCCACAAAACACCTATTTTGACTCTTTTTATTTTGAAAGCCAGTCAAGCAATCAACCTTTATCATTATTCAAAATTACCTGGATGATATAACAGTTAAGATATAGCTGACAGAGCTGAAAGGTTCTGCTTTGGATTAGTATTGTACAAAAATAAGGAATGAAGCATATTCTTCATGATTTGGATTTATGGATCTGTGTTATTTCATGACTTGCAGCATCAGAAGGAAAGAAAACCCAGTGAGCAAAATACCAGAACATAAGCCACATCAGCAGTTACAGGCACAAAAGGGCAAGAAAAAGCAGACATAGCTAGATTATGAAAGCAACTACATTGCTGAGAACCATGTATTCCAGCTATCACAAAGAACCCTTTCTTAAAGTTAAGCATTAATATTAAAGCACCTTTCTTCATCAAGTTGTACTCTTCTCCATTAAGTTCTTTTAACATGGAGGCATGAAAAACACCACAATAGTACTGGCTTTTTATTTCTAAATTTGTTAAGAATCACAGGACTGAGTTTTAGAAGGGGAATGGAGGGAAGTAAAATAACCTGTACCTATTTTCAACATGTCCTCTAAGGAATCAGTGAAAATTAAACTAACTATATTCAAATAGAGCATAAAGGCATATAGTCCCAGATATGTATACTTTAGAAGGTGAAAACATTGTGTCTTTTCAGCTGCCAGAATGTTTCTCAATATATAGGAAAGTCCCCTCTTTTCAATGCTGCCTTTGCAAATAGTGTTCAAAGTAAGACTTTTGATGATCAGCAAAACAATTCAGAGTATTACATGAATGGATCACATCCTAGAAGCAATGAACTAATGTCATCAGCAGGGAGCAGTAGGTCAAATGAGTAACAGCATTGCACAGGCATGGGACACCAACCTATTTATATTCCCCTACATACGAAAAAAAAAGTTCCAGCAATTAAAAAACAAACACAGCACATAGACTGAATTACAGCAGTACAGTCCTACACAGAATACAAAGTTCCTCCCAAGCAACTGAAATGTTTTTATATAGTGGCAAATGAATCTTGCTATCTACACACCACTGATCTTTCCAGCTGGCTGCAAGCACCCACCAATTCATGAAAAGTCTATTCTGACTGATGATGAAAGACCAAACTAACGTTTCTGAAGTTGAATTCAGAACACTTCTTTTAGCAAAACTAGCAAGAACTCATTTATTGCCCTCCAGGACTCCCCTGAAGTAAAATGACAGCATGCATTCATCAATGACTTTCCATTTTTTAGAAGTTCACTTAAAAGGGGCATTATCTGATTCAGTCACAAGATGTCATTAAATGTATTCTGTAAGAAAATCAGAGAAATCCTATCCATGGAGTCTTTATCTATATTACTGAACAGTAATTAGGTACTAACATATCCATTTACAGGGAAAATAATGATAATTCATTTTAGCCCATCTAGAATAACTGCAAGGTATTCTGACAGATTATGATATGTTGTGAGGAGTCCAAAGGTTTTTCAAAAGGCCTCTTTTTAAGCAAACAAAAACATGCTTTTGTTTTTTAAGAAGGGCAAATCCTCTTTGCTATAATAAATACATAAACACATTAGCTGATTAAGACAGTGTCATAGTTTAACCCCATCTTGTCTCTATCAAAGTTCTGGCCAACACTCAATTGTCTTGTCAGGCAGGAACTAAATTCAGTCAAATTTCAGCTAAATTCAGCTTCAGATACTGGTATCAAATACCAGTCTGGCAAGATCACTGTCCTCCTCTCTCCATCTCCAGACACTGCCTTTCCTTTATTGTAGCAGTATCCTCAGTCATCTGCTCCTTTCGTCCTTCCTGGAAAAAAGTAAGAGTGGAGCAAAAGCATAAATTCTCCACATGAAGCTGCCCTACCTTTACACAGCATATTTCATGGGCTTCTTATTCAAGTAGCCCTTATCTGTCAACAGGATTGTTGCTTTTTGCAGAGCAGGGCAGGCAGGCAGTCTTTCCTCTCCGCAGTTTTCACAACTCATATGATCTTGTTCTATTTCCTTTGAGAGTACCCCCCAAAGATCCTCATTTCATTGAGAAATGGAATTCCTCCTCTTGCTTGAGCTGTGACCCAGCCGCAAGTCAAGATGCTGTTTTCAATTAGCAAGTCTACAACAACAGGGAAAATCTGGCTCAAACCCCAACCATATGGAGGATCCATCTCAGGATTTTAGCCCTGCTGCCTTCTCCCATCAGGTACCACTTCAGTGGGGTATACCCTACAGTCCTCTTGTACTAGAGACATTTTCCCTTTTCTCCAGGCTCAATTATTTCAGAGAAAGCCATTTATTCTGAATGAAGATCTGGAAGCTTCCTGTACACTACAGTACTTCTAAATTCATTGCAGTTTCATTCAGTACCCTTCCTCTCAGAACATGTTTCCTCTGAGAATATATTAAAGTTACTAATAAGGCAATCTCAGACACTATGCTCTGTACCTACACTGAGTAAGCAGCACCAATCTTCTCTTACAACTTGCTATTTGCAATTCACCTTCAAAACAGCATCTTTTTGATCACAGAGTTTTAGTTCCCTTATTAACTTCCACAACGTTAAGAGGAACAGTAGTGATCTCTGGTGACACTGCTGGAGGTCTTCCTAACAACAGCTCCAGCATCCTAGTGTCAAAGAAGACTAAAAATCTTAGACATGTACTGATCAACTTTCCCATATGGGTGAACTCTGCTCATAAATCAGTTTACTGATTACCTCTATCACCTTAGTTTGGCTGCAATCAACTCTTCATCCTGTCAGCCAGCCATTGTATCAGTAACATCAGGAACCATTACCAATGTGACTCCTCATCACTACAGTGTTTCTGCATACTTCTCTTCCTTTCTGCTTGAGCTTCTGAGATGCTTAGTGACAGAACAATACGCATCTCACCTACTTCCACTGAAAACCTCTGCCTGTGACTAAAAAAAGCCATTACTAATAGCGCCATATATTCAAAACAATTTTCTCTACATTCTCCTCCTTTAATATACCAGCACTCTTTTTGTTCTGTACATCCTTCTCCCATGGATCCTTTTGTCACAACACAACAGCACATTTCACCCATGCAGTCTTTGACTTTTGAAGGATCAGTTGCTAGCATCATCTCTTACACATTTAAGACTAGTGAATTCATCTATTTGCAATAGAAAAACTGTAAGGTGGAACACTGAAAGGCATGGTAAAGAACTTAAAAGTAATCTAGCTCAGTCCATTTCATGAAACATATCAGGAATTTTATTAAAGAAACACTGATTTTCCTTGTTCAAGAGAACATTAAGTCACACCCATAAAACCAACACACTTCAGCTACAGTTTAAGAGTTTCTACAATAATAGTCACAAGCCACAACAAGTCTTGGATCCAGCCAAAACGCAGTTCTCACCTGGCCTCAAAATGCATTATCTGGTGTATACAAAAGCAAGTTGTTTCACTGACACTGTAGTTCCACACACATTTCTTCAGCACGTTTCTTCAGCTACTACCACCATCTTCTCAAAGCTCCTCCATAGCACCAGCAAGCAAAATCAAGGCTATTGTCTTCCACAGGATTTTCCTCTCCAGTGTAATTAGCTCCCTGCACCAGTTTACCCAATGACCCAAAGAACATCATCAGAGGAGAGAAAAATAGCAAGAAGAGGCTGCTTGCTCCCTATAGTCAAACACAGCATGCAGTTTGACTAATAGTCAGTTGGCACAGCCTTCAAAAAGTAAACATTCCCAGTCCCATGCACTCATTCCCCTTTCATTCTAGCAGACATTTGGGAAGCCACCTAAGTCCTATCAGGGACCCGACTGGACCATGTTTGCTTTCAGCTGATCCTCTGGAGTGGCTGCAGCAGCCACTGCCCTTAAGTAGAGCATTGCCTCTATCTTCATTCAGTCAACTACCACTTTCAACATAAACATCTGAATGTACGTGGGTAACTAACAGACCACTTTTGCAATACGCTATTTCTCCTACATAACTCCTCAAAATTAACAGGAGGAAAAAGAATACCTTCAAATCGTCTGCAAAGCAAGTGCAGTCCTAGCAGAAACACATGATTTACACAGCATTAACTACCACGACTGCTCACTGTAGCTGGCTAGCTGAGCTGCTGTTTCTTCTTTGGCCTGTAGATCTTTTGCTCTGTATTTGTGCAGCTTGTTCCTTCAACTGGGCCCTGGTTAACTCCCTTTCTGATAGCAGCCTCTACTAAAGAGATTGATGGGAATTGTTGCTTTACTGAAGGCTTGGAGATTTTATATTTGCAGTGACAGAATATATGCATTAGTCATACAGGGAAAAAACACAAAGCCAAGCCTATTTTAACAGCAAATTCCCCCACTGATGGGGAGAAGTTATGTGGGTATGCACGACTCCCTGCCTATCAGCTCTTCAGCAGTACGTCAGGGTGATCTGACACTACCACTGAAGTCTAACAGGGAGCTGTACCCTCACTCTGCTGCTCCAGCCTCACACGACATACAGACATTATATAGTCATAAAACAAGTAATTTCAGATGGCTGATCCATCACTACATTGCTGGAGGGGGTAACAGACAGGAAGAAGGGAATTCTTGCAGGCTGGTCTGACACTCAGCTACAACTGGAACAAGAACCCACTGTCAATATGAAGAGAGCAGACTATTGCTATTAAATGGCCTCAACTCCACAAAACGATACCCTTATAGTCATATTTTCATTCTCTTTGAGCTTGGGCTCAGCCTCAAAACTCACTCTGGCCTGGCCCCAGGCAGAGTCCTCCTTTGCACCTGGTGTGGCTGAGGCTCAGGTTTCAGTGTTGATACTCTACCTTTTCCCTGTCTCCCAACATCCAGTCACCCCCAGGTCCGCTCTACTCACTGAAACAGGCAGCAGCATAAAATCAAACTGGAGAATTCATCGTGTACAGTATTGATACAACAATTGACTCATTTGAGAGCTTGTGAACTGGTTATGGACCACTACCACCCCAAGTAACTCTGAAATTCCTAGTCAAACCCACAGGCTGTTTTCCTTTTATTTAGATGTTTTTAACATACAAAACCACAACTAACATGATGATCTTATGCCTGTTTGTATAAATTAGTTATTTCTGTATATACTAAGATTCTAATAGTTATTTAAAAGCTTGCACATTTAAAAGACTTCTCCTTTCATTAGGCTCTTCTATATAGTCAATTCAAAATTCTTTTAACCTCAGCAGAAAATTTTGAGATGTACTGACTTCAACAAGTAACATTTATATCGTAACATCTGATGCCATGAAATCCTTCTATGCCATATACATCAAAGATTTTAGACATTTTGAAGATGATTTCAGTAAATGCACGAGAGCATGTACAGTAGCAAAATACACTAGAATTGCAACACTTCCCCTCATAAGCAAACTTCAGATACTTCCACAATCAGAATCCTCAAAAGTTACACCAGCAACTTTAACTTCTGTAGTTACTTCAATAATACCTACATGTAGATTCCATGCAAGTGTAGCAAGAACTAAATGCTCACAAACTTTGAGGTTGTGTCCTCCCCAGAAACACAGGATTCCATTTCAAATGAAGAAAGAAAAATGTACTTTCTCAATGATAAAGGCAATCAATTAAGGAAGGAAAGGCTTAGTCAGAAAACCAGTCTAGTAGTTTGTCTACAATTAAGTTGGAGCTTCGTTTACGTGTTCCCCTTGGCAAGAAAAGGAAGTTATGTCTTCCAGGTTTCCTGCTGCAAGCTCTTTCTAAACGCTTTCTAAAGCGTTTATTTTTTGTCCTGTAACATGAACATGCAAGTTCTACAGAACAGTCAAAGGAGCATCACATATGCTGGCCTACATGTTGTTCCTAAAAACAGAGGTGCCAATCATTTATGCATTTAATCAATTCATCAATATCTGCACATACCTCATGTATGCAGACTTTTAAAGACTGCAGTTACAAGAGCTTGTGGGGTGGTTTTTTGTTTAACTATTTGCTAAAGCAAAGCTGCCCTTTGAGCAGACTGATGATATGCCTTAACTCTTCCCTCTCCCTCCATAAGATCTGAAGTTTTCAGCTGCCCCCAAACATCAGGAAAAAAACCCAGATCCTTCAAAGAAATGAAAGAAAGGTTTTAGAAGGAAAGCAAAAGTCTGTTGGATTGTACCAAACAGAGGAGACACTCCATTAAAGCAATTTACTGCTCTTAATCTCTTTTTAGACTAGATTATGTTCATCTTTCTCTCTTACCCACAACTGTCCTTGATACTACTACTATTTCACATTTAAAGCAAGGGCAAAATGCAGAAAAGGAAGACTCTGCCAGCATGTGCTCTAATTACCAAATTTCCTTTGATTTTTCCATTATTTGAGAAGTTCTCGTCTGGAGAAGTTTAAAACCCACCTAGACACATTTCTGTGTGACCTGATCTAGGTGATCCTGCTCTGGCGCGGAAATGGGACTACATGATCTTTCGAGGTCCCTTCCAATCCCTAACATTCTGTGATATGGAAAAAAGTCAACATTGCCACGAAAAAAGCCTCTCTATCCAGATGATCATTCCCACTTTCCATTCTCTACTTGCACATTCATACTCAGTGCACAAGAACAGTTTTTAGCTGGATTAGTTTTCAGTTAAACAGAAATAGAAGGTTCATTTTAAGTTAAAGGAAACAAGTTAATCTTGTGTATGTGGAAAAAAAAGAATAGGCAAGTTCCATTTCCTCCCAAATTTAAAACAAGGATGAAGCTCAGACTCACAAGACATTTAAAGAAGCACTCTCATTACTGTTGAAGACCACTAGTGCTTAATACAATTCAGCCTTGATGCGGGTAAAACACAGTCACAAAATGTGACATTTTCTAATTTAATTCCCCAGAAAAATAAGTTAGTATTTAAAAACTGAATAAGAGGAAAAGAATGAGAAAGGGAAGTAGATCCCTAAGATGGTGCTGGGGAAATAACTAGATGGGCGCAAGTTTGTCAATCCAAACTGGCAAATTTTGAGCCAACTGAGGAACTACACAGTAATAAAATTACTTTAGATATTCTCAGCAGAGAAACTCAAATGTACTGAAAAAGACAGACAAAGAAATATACTACCCTGAGTAGTACAGACATATCTTTTGGAAAGTTTGCTTTAGGACTGTACTTCTGAGCAACATCATTTTCAGAAGCCTTGTAATTTAAGCCTGAAAATAACTTCAAATAGTAAATGTCCAGGTTACCGCATCAAAGACTTCGGTTAAATACAGTCAAAGACAGGCAGCTTTGATTCAGCAGAGAAATACAAGAGTCACTTTACCAGGGGTTACCAAGTCTTCAGGTTTGTGTCTAGAACTACAAAGTAAAATTAGAGAGGGGATAATCTTATACCATATGACAACTTTTTC
>JAVSBS010025409.1:38851-122041 GCA_033124195.1 Coracias cyanogaster | reverse complement strand
CTCTGGGCAGCCTGGGCCAGGCTCCCACACCCTCACAGCAAAGAATTTTCTCCTCCTGCTCAGATGGAACCTCCTGGTAACATCTGTGTCATGACAGATGTACAACAAAGCAATCTGGGCCAGAAGGACATTGGTAGTTGATTAATGCATTCAGCAATTTTGATGAGCTGATTTTTTTAGGCACAGAAAGGTCTTACTGTAACTAGATTTCTTTACAGATCATGTGATTGTTGGTGGGGGAGAAGCCTGCAAGAACACTTAGTTGTAGAAATGATTTCACCGGTTCTGAAATGAATTACTTGATTTCTCTGTACACGGTTGTATCATTATTCACGACAGACTTCGGAAAATTATTCTTATTTTTTAAAGTTTACATTTTCGGTAGATGTAACAAGAGAGTTGTTACATGAGAGTGAGCACTCTTTTTATATTACCATCACCGGAATTTTCAGCACGGAGCAACTAATAACTTGATCTTTCACCATAGTCCAGTGAAATCACAAGACTCGCTGGCATGAAAAAAGCACTATTGCTGAAATGGGCGCAGAGCTTTTAGGCATTTATTTTTTCATGTAAGTTCCCTTCACCGAACAGTGCATTAGAAGATAGAATTCCAGCAACTCCTCTGCCAGGGCTGCAGGAATCTCTCTGTATTGACTGCAGTGTCTGTTGTTAAGGGAGCTCTCTTGGGCAGCCACCCCTCAGTCTGGTGAAAACCCTGCTCATTACGAGTTGTAGTATCCAAGTGTAGATGACTCAGAAAATGATGAAAACATTGCAAAATTTATCCAGGCTAGAATGGAAATAGCAGGTGTGTAATATTCCTGAAAAAAACACCCACAGAGTAAAAGGTGGGCTTAGGGTTTTTTCTTCGCTCACATCTTTACTTAGTGACATAAATACTATCGACCTGAATCAGGATAATTTGTAGTCAGTGCCAAGGCAGAAGATTATAAAATACATATGCAGAGGTTTGTTATTAATACATACCCGGTGCTGCCTCCTCTCTGCATAAGGCAAATCATCGCTTGGAGAGCCAAACCTCTCATATGGAGGCTGCTGGTTAGAAAAATAGTCTGTCCCTGGATCTGGTCTCCTTAATGGCTGAGGGTGCATGGGACTATGCGAAAGAGAAACAAGAGGTTATTAAAAATATACATAATCACATAGTGCAAATTACATGAGTGTTAAACTGAAATATGAACATAATAAAGCTCACTGCTTATGACATTGAGGCTGTAACACTAAGACATCTAAATGTTCTCTCTTTGTAAGTTCCTTTTACTGTCAAACCTTCATCCTCCAAACACAGATAAAAGTGAATTTAAAGAAGCAACGTATTCTGTGGGCTTTTAATTTTTTCGCTTTCCAACTGAACAGTTCCCCTCTCATTTTCTACATTCCTATGATTATTTTGAAAATGTTTTCGATTGGGGATGGGTATACCTTCAACATTTGCAATGTGTGTATTAGAAAATTCAGACCTTCTTGAGGGACCAGAACACCCGAAAGCTCCAGTCTGTTTCTGCAGCAGAACCCTGCTGCTTAGGAGGAAAATGTTCTGCTATCATTTACTTGCCTGGTGCTAAACAAGTTGTGGGTAGGAGCTGCAACAGTTGGCTGGTGTTAGTGGGGAGGATTAAAGTCAGCAAGTACAGCTAAGGAAACGATGTTTCTTAAAAGTAATGAAAATAAATAAATGTGTAATTATTAGAGGAAAACCAGGCAATCCTTTGGATAAATTAGTATTTTAGGATTTAGGTTCAGAAACCAGAGAAAGACACGCTGACTTTTTCTTCTTGGTGATGCATTAGGAAAATGGACTAAGTCTCAGACAGCAAGCTGATAAATTTAGTCCTGTGTCCTAGTTCACATTTAGTAATAATGTACAAAACAGTCCTAGAACTCTTGCAGCAGTGCTGTTAGAATTATGCAAGGTAGAGGAGAATAAAGAAAAAAAATTAGAAAAATAACCTCTTTCTATCAAAGACTCAAGCCACAAAATACATGTGGATAGACCAGTCAAAAGCTTGGCCATTTACTGGATCTTTGTCAGCTGCCGTGCCACTGGCAAGCCATGAAGGAATTCTTCGTCTCCGAGCCAGAGTATAAAGTGAAAATGAGCAAAAAAGACAGAAATCCAGCAGCATACCTGTAATTCTGTAACTGACTTGGGGTTGGGACATCATCAACATCCTGGCTTCTTGTTACAGCTTTTGGAATGTGTCCAGCCCGGCCACAGTCATCCTGGGTGTGGGGGATCAGGCGGTTACACAGAGCAAAACGACAACAGATTCCCCAACCAGCTCACCAGGTACATACAGTATGTTGACAGGTGGTTTTTGGTGTTAAAAAAAAAAAAGTTGTATAAAGCAATTTATCAGTTACAAAATATATTTTTATAGACCTGTTTTCAAATGCATAAATTTAATTTATTTCAAATACTCAGTAGATGAAAAGTCTTTCCATCTAACGCAGAAAATGTACCCCCAAGATCTAACAGAGAAGTGCCCACCCAGGAAAGTCTCTGTGCAATTATGCAAACCAGGTATTCGGGGTGTGATCAAGGCCTGGAAGTCACGTTGAGGCTTTTATGATTAAACTAAATACAGCGATCAACAATTAAGATCACTTGAATATTGTCATTTAAAGGCTGGCTGCTGTCTTGGCAAACATACTGCTGGAGGAAGAAGGAAAACATCATGAAGAAACTAAATCAATATTCTATATTGTTCGTAAAACTAAAAAATTACGTTCATTTGCTAAAGGTATCTTTGTTTAAACACATAATGACCTGAAGTAATTTTTCAAAGCGAGGAAACCTCGGGAGAGAAGTGACGTTCAGGGCAGTCCATCTGCAGGAGCTGATGCAGGTTCTGATTTCCGCGCTCGCACGGCTTTGGTGCCTGCACAGCGATATATACGTGCACTAGCCTGCTGCGTTGGCGTGAAAGCAAAAGCTCGGACAATTACCAACGTGCTGTTTATGAGCTCATGTCTTCCTGGCCACCGCATCTCGCAAGGAGATGAGGCAGCAGAAACGCCCCACGGGCTGCAGCCTGCGGTCTGGAGCATGAGAAAGCAGCAAGCGCTGCAGCCCCGACCCAAAGCAGTTCCTTTTACAGCAGGCTGTCTTCCCTCACAAGGCAAATCCTGCAGGCAGGATTGGGTTTAATTTGCGCCTTGAAAACAGCAGCATCAGTTGAAGGCAATTCCAAATTAGTTAAAAATTAAACAGCACCATCTCCTGGTGAAGGTGGGCTCATGCCTCGCTGCATTTCCAAATAGTTATACAGATATTCCATATATATATATATACACTTTACAAATATATTTAACAGGAAATATTCAGACTATACTATTTTCTTTCTTTTCTCAGACAGCCTACAATGTCTTCTTGACGCTATACCCTCCTCCATATGTAAAAGAATTAAAGTACCATGGAACTGAACACACACAAATATACGAAAGAAATGTGAATCTTTCCCGTTCTGTTTTTAAAATCCATTTATCCGTCTTCTTGTGACACCCACGAGTCCAAGCAGTGATGTCTACCATAAAGAACGCCTTGCCTTGGCATAGCAGAGCATCAGCCTGGCCATGGAGGCAGCGCCTAGCCCCTCGCGACCAAAGTTCACATCCCAGCTCCACCACAGGTCACCTTTGTAATCCTATCAATGACTCTATCTACTCTGTCTCCCAGGAATGTTGCAGAGGAGCCAGTGAAATGTTACTGACGCAGTAATTTCACTTCAGATCTGATTTCTGGAATTTCTCCTTTTCAGGAAAAAAAAACCCCAATAAACCAGGAAATGGTGAAATGTTCTACCCTCAAACCTACCTCAGTTGTAGGCAGTGAATTTGAAACACGTGGCCGGACCTCTGCCAACAATGCTCATGTTCTGTACCATCAGCAGTTTTGTACCATCATTCACCGATTAGGGCAAAGATCAGCAGCACAGTTGGTACAGCCACGTCCTTCTGATCATCTGCACTGATCCCCCCCAGCCTCCAAAAGCGCCACTCACAACATGAACAGGAAAGAAGGGTCACATTACTGCAATTTAACCCATTCCGTGAATTTCCATCGCACTTCCAACTGAATAAAATGTATTTGAAACACACACTTCTAAGTCTCATGATGTTTTAATCTGTGGGTCGGGTTCTCAGCCAGCACCACCTGCTTTGTCTTAACTCATTTGTGCTGTTACGCTGCTCCTCACCACCTGGTCACCACATCCATCTTCAGGACAAAAATAAGGCTGATTTCTTGTCTCTAAAGTAAACAACATAGATCAAGTCTTTACGAGGCCTCTCAACCTGTACTCTGATACATCTTGTAAGATTTACTTTGCACGTATAGAAATAGAATATAGGAGGAGACTGAGTCCGGCTGCCTAACCGTGGAAGCATGAAGTGAAAATAGGCAAACCGTGGAAATACAGGAGGTACTATTGATAAATCAATGTAGCTTCCAGCCAGCAGCATCGAAGTCATTGACTGAGCTGCGGTGAGTGCTGTGGCTGCACTCACAGCAGTAAATAAAGTGGAGTAATACAGGTGGGACCCCACACTGACACAGAATCATAGAACCATTCTGGTTAGAAGAGACCTTCAAGATCATGGAGTCCAATCATTAACCCAGCACCGCCAGGTCACCACCAAGCCACGTCCCTCAGCACCACATCTCCATAGCTTTAAAAAAAAATAAATCAAATCTGTAGGAATTCTTCACATAAAAAAAATTCCTGACCAATACTGTCTTGTCTAACAGAATCAGAGACCATTCCACGTAACTTAATTTCTCATTTAAAATAACCTTTTTATCCAAGGATTCAGTTGCCATGCTCTTAATTACTGATTTTGTCCATGTTCATCTCAAAAAAAATTTTCTAAAAATAGTTGCTTCTAAAAAGAATGCTGATTCAGAGCCAGTTGTAATTGATATGGTTGCACGCTCCTTAATGTAGAGAAGTAACAGGTGAAAGCGAAAGCTTTGTTGTCTTGCATACCCAGGGCCCTGTACAATACCCATGACCTCGGGAACATTTCGTGCAGCAAACTCAGGTAAGCACTTGTCACACAAAGGTCTTAATGTTTTCCTGTCATTCCACAATAAACTCTACCTAAACGGTAAGAATTTCCCCAGAAGCGATCCCGCTGGCATCGCCACAGCAGCACTGCCATGGGGAAGCCAGGCTTCCCAACCACTTCTCCAGCACGTCTGCTTTTAGGACACTGGGATAGTTCCATAAAACTGTCTCTACTCTTCCCATTTCTGATTTTTTCCGTACATATGCAAAGTCTTCCTTTAAGGACGTTAAGTCTCCCTACTCCAAGGTATCCTTCACAAGCATTTAGCTGTTCTCCTTTTAGGGTTATGTTACCTTTTAAAGATAACAAACTTTGAGAACCATGTTGCTTTAATACACTTTGTTTTTAAAGACATAAAGACATGGATCAAGAGTATAAAAATGATTAGAGGGTTATCATCAGCCTGGCCTTCAGATGTTTCTGCTCCCAGAACAAATGAAGTCTGGCTGCAATAATTACCACTGAATCAGAATCAGACTAAGCAGCTTTGATAGGAAAAATATTATCTCCAAGTTTCACTTTAAGAGTATACCTTCTGTATATATCTATATATTTCTCTCCATCTGGAAAGAGAAGGGGTAGAAGGAAAATATCTGGCTGCATAAAACAGGGAGATAAAAACAGTGAGATAGGAAAACACGCACAAAACATACTCTGAAGACTAAAAAGGAAGGATTGCTTTATTAGACTACGGTTCAGGAAAGAGACTGAACTGCTCTTCCTGCTCGTTTTCTTCCCTTCATCATGAGAATGAGAAGGGAATGAGAAAGTCAATATCCCAAGTAATGTCCCTGAGGTTTATCTTTCTCCCTGGAAGTTTCCGATTCTCTGCTGGCAGCCCGGCTTTGATGCTGCCCAGCAACACCTCAGGACTGTGTGTCATCAAAGAACGACAGGGAGGAAGCCATCCTGCACAGAAATTTGTTAAGGCTTTTCTCCTTAAAATGTTTTTTAATTTAATTTCACAGCTGATCAGCTCTCAAGCCCTCCCACATAGCACTCAAGTTTATAGACTCAGAATACCAAGGGCTTCAGAAACTGCAGAACTAAGGGAGAAGAGAGTAGGTGGGAGAAATGGAGAACAAGGTGCTCAACACCAAATCTCTATTCTTTTATCCCCATTATTATTTGTCATCTTGAAGAACTATACAGGAGCAAATGGGGATGTACCCAAGTTTGTGAAAGATTAACTGCACCCAAGTCTAATTTAGCCCAAGCACTGTTTTTTAGGATGGTGCTCTCAAAATTTCTCCAGAACTGATAAAATCCCAGGAGAGATTTCTTTATTTGACAGGAGCTGGCTGCTTATGAAAACATGCCAAACGCAGTTACATTAACAGCGGAAGGTAAACGTGAACCTTTACTTTTCAAAGGGTAAATAATGATGTGTAAAAATCAATGCCTAGCAAATTCTTGAAAGAATATTGCTTTGGCTGAAAGCTCAACAGCTCTTAATTTTCCAGCAGGGGATAGGACTGCTTCTGAGCCCTGCCAGAAGACTGCTTTACAACAGATCCCAGAATCACACTCCCAAGAACAGAGAAATTAACATATACCTCAGGGAAAGAAATTGTGTGATCCTCCTTCGTATGCGACGCAGAAGCGTGAAGTCCCAGTTCACACGCAGGCTTTGTTCTCCCAGTTGCCAGGGATCCCCCCCGGCTCCAGCTCACAGCTGCTGGGCGCCCGTACTTCACTTGTGTGAGAAACAAACACCTTTACCCAGCGCTTTTAAATTTGATTAAGAAAAAGGTGCAGAAATGTAATTTGCAGTTTTAACTTGGGTGAGATGTTCTAATGAAGCGGATTAGAAAACTCAAACTATTGACTTGCTGCACCACTGCCTACATTCTACTGAATGCAAGAGGTTTTGCTAAGGCCTCACGGAAGGGTGGCAGAAGCCATCAGTAGGTTGGTGTTTTCAGTGCCTACCAAGGTACAACAAATAAACCCAATGCCAATGGGCTTAAACAGCTGTTAGCTTCCCATCAGACAGCATACCCATTTCTTTCTCTTATTGTCATAGTTTCTGGAACACAGCAAAGCCAAGCGCAAAGTTACGCATTCTACAACTCCCGTCTAGGTAGACTATGCCTAGACCCAAATCAAGAGCTGTGACTAAAGCAGTTACTGACCAAAATTGATGGTGGAAGATGGTCAACTCCTCCTTAGCTTTAATCCTAATCTGCTTCAAGAGGGCTTTGGAAAATGCTCTTTCTACTACTGTTGTGTTGCGGAGGTTCCGAGGGAGGTGCAAACAGAAAGCAATCTATTATTTCTCGAGTATTGATACTGGAACTGCTACAAATAAAGCACAAAAAGTTACCAACACTTAAAACCATGATAGCCTCAGTTTAGACCTATTACCTGATCATGGCAAGGGAAACACATGGAATTTATCTCCATTGTTTCAGTAAAAGCCATGTCCCAGAGCCCATAATGAAAGGGCCAAGAACTAATTTCAGCTTAAACGTGGTGTTCCGAGTCTGCCCCGCAGTCAGTGCAGAACTCCCAACGGCACGTCCCTTCCACCGACTCCCAACGGCACGTCCCTTCCACCGACTCCCAGCGATGAGACTTCCATTTCCCCTCCTTTCTCTTTTCCTTCTACAACTTGTTTATATGTCTTAATACATGCAGTTTTTGCAACACAAAAGTAGATCTGCCCATCAGACTTCAAAATATAAAGATGTTTCTTCAAATTAAAAAAAATAAATCAATCAGTGTAACAACAAGATTTTCCAACTTTTAGATTTCCTTCTCCGTAGCTTTTCCGTTTAGTTTGTACTCTTGCTCTGCCCTACAAGAAGAGCCCATCAATACTGTAGTAACAGAAATACTACAAGAACTTCTGGAATGGTTTCAATTCCAGTCTTTCTTGACTGTTGCCTGCCATCAGCACACATCTGAGCTTTGCTTCTGAGAATCCCTGCAATGTAAAATAAAAACCACACACAGTCTAGTGCGTACTAATGCTCCTTTTTAAAAGATACAGGCTTTGTAGGACACCACTTTCTCCTGAGATTTAAAATCATTTTCTGTATTTAAGCGCGATTCAGAAATACTCCAAACTTTTACTACAAGATAACTATACCAATGCATTAAAAAACATATTTACAGTATTTCCTAAATTACTCAAGAATCATAATGATAATCTGCCATTGAAATAGCCGTGATACTTACAATTTTTCTTCTTTGAAGTAGTTAGGCAGTAGATTACACCATGTATTACATTATTTAGGAGCCCTGGATTGGGAAATCACCTTTACAGTGGAGCCATGCTGAGGGACATGCATTTGCTATCTGCCTCATTCTTTTAACAACATGTGTCATTCCTCCAGTAGGGATAAAAGCCGCCTTATTTCCAAGTTCCAAGCTACAAAATTCTTTAGATTAAATTACCAAGAAAAGAAAACAGAACTCTTCTCACAATTTAAGATGCATAAACAACAGAACGCCGAGCATTAGTATGTCCTGCACGTTACTCTGGCGATTTCTTCCAGGAATGTACGTTTCAGTACTTCAGGGGTGAAGTTTTTTCTCCGGCATTAGTGAAAGAGGTGTGACTTCGTCAGATTTACCAATTAATTTTTAAAACATACTTTAGATGAAAGGAACTGACGACTTGCCCTACAGATGAGACAACATACAGAAGTTAAACTTAGTTTTTAAAAAGTATCTTATTGCCCTTTATTTTCAGGTGCTTCACAACAATATGACAAAATAAAGTATCACAATTGGTTTTATGTAAATAAAAAATTAGTATCAACAAGTTCCAAATCTCTATATATATCAAATACAATCAATCATAAATAAAAAACATGCATTAAATTAAAATTTCTATATTATAAAATATTGTGTGGCCCAGTTCTTTAACACATTGGAGTTTTCACAAATATATAACTTACATCATATAAAAATTACAGTATACATTCTTACTTTTTTTTATGTTACTGTATTATTGCATTACGAAAGGAACTTTAAGTGACTAATAATGACACATTTGAGAGGCATTTCAAAGTGGTTTACTACAAATTGATAAAAACATGTCTTGTGATGCAACTTTTCCTGCGTACTTATGTTAATTTTTTATTGTTTAAACAGATCTGGGTACTGGGTGCAAAATCTTGAAGAGATCAAGCCAGGCACATATATTCAAAATGAGGCCTCACAACCATGGCACGATGTAGATTTGAATTTGCTTTTTTAAAGCCATTGCATAGCACCTTTAGTATAAATTATTAATCCAGAGATGTGGCTCTAGTTCCTCGTAGTTGTCTGGAACAAGCCATCTGAAGAGTATTACATTAAACGTAGAGGTTCTGGTGTCCGAGCTGAAGAGGGCAGGAACCTTCTGAGATGTGACAAAAAAAAAAATACTTCCCAAAATGGCAGCTGAGTAACCTTCAGTCACCATTCCAATACTTGTACAAGAGCAGATCAGGAATTGGATTTGGACTCCTTCATTACAGCACACACATTCCAAACCTCTCCAAAATAACCTGCACCTTTTTTGGTACCTCTAGAAATCTCTCTTTTCCTGTGTTCTACGTGGGTGGACAAGATGATGACTGACTCTAGTAGAAGTTTCTGTTGGCAAAGAACTATTATAATAATCTTATGTTGCAGTTCTTACTAAAAAATTCCTCCCCGCTACTAATAAATCTATGCTCCAGACAGAAAGACTGGTTCTGGTCTTCTGAAAGCAGAAAAACTTTTCCTATTCTGTCCCATTTTCTTTGGCTGCAGATAGGGAAACAGTGTCTTTAAAAGCTGTGTCTGTTTCAGTGCCAAAACCCAAGCTTCTAACTTGAGTCCTAGCTTTTCAACTGCATGGGGGTATTAAACAAAACCTGTTGAGAGAAAACAAACAAAAAATCCCGTTTCATAGAGAATGAGAAAGAGAAACCTCAACTGACAAAAAAACAGAACTAAAAAGTGACAGTAGCAGAGAAACCCTGTGCTGGCTCACTCCTCTTGTCCACCAAGAAGAAATGACACCGCACAGGGATACCATTTCATGAGCTCTAGCGCCGTATTCTTCATCCTGTTCATTCATCAAAGCGCGCAGGAGCAATTTTAAGATACGTCCCAGAAAACGTATCTAAGCCTCCTGAACGACAATTTAATTCTGAGGTATAGTTCCATTACAGTTTTGCCCTAAGGAGTAATTCGAGGCTGAACTACAGCCTAAGCTTTGTGTATCACGTCCATTTACAGTAGGAGCTTCTTGTGACACCGGTGGTTGGAATACAAAGCGCTTGCATGAAACACCTAATTCTCGCCTGCCTAACCAGCAAGGAGTGCAGCGCACCTTCCGCAGAGCAGGCACTTTCATTTGTATCGTGAGGTTTGAGTGGTAATGCCCTCAAAGCACGGAAAGGACCAGACTGGCTGTTGGCACTGCAGGCAGAGGCCATCTTTCAAGGCCCGCTCTTGTCTGGAAAGGACAGACATGCTTGTTCCTTCACAGCTAATCCTTCACAGAGTTAGTTTTCTGGGAAGATTAATTCCTCTGCATAGTTTTCCACTATGTACCAAAAAAAATGCCACTGCAGTAAACCCCTGCAAAATCCGTTCAAACCTGCAGCATCTTACCTTTCTTGTTGACTTGCTGTGGTAGCATATCACTCAAAGGGCAAAAGTTAGAATTTAAACAGAATCTAGGAGCAGAGCAGATGGGGATTCCTTTATGTTTTTTTCCGGAATCTGATCAAGGGGAGACAGATAACACAATTTCTGCCATCCAGCCTTGCACTTGAAAATGATCATTTCTTCACCATTTTCATTTCCTGCCTTATGTCTTCATCTGTTTCCCTGGAAATGGTATATGAAGCCCAGCCATCTAATTTTTCTACTCCTCTCTCTGTGATGGAACACTAACTGTGTCTTGTCCAGGAGCTCTGTGAAGACTGATTTGACATCCTCTGATTGCTGCCTGAATTCTGACAGTTTCCTGGGCCTTAAGAGATGATTAAAGAAACAAAACACATTAAATTCTAAGTCAGCTGTCCCAAGCAAGTTTGACTAATAGAATTCTTCTCTAAATTTCACACTTACTGATTTCACCTTCCATTGGACTCTACGTAACGAAGTCCAACACTTTGCCTGAAATTTGGATTCCAAAATGCCAATACTGAGCTCTTTCCAAACCATCATAAAAAGCCTTACTTGTTCTCCTGGTCATTCATCATTCCTAATTCATGCCTTGTACACATTCCGTTGGGCAGCAGCTCCTCACAACTCCTGCTAGTCCCACAGTGACACTAGGAACTCCTGCCTGCCTGTATTTCACTAGTCATTTGCCTTATCATTGGCAGCCTGAGAGGAAGGAATCAGGTTGTGAAATCTCTTACAGAGAACAGGAGCAACTATTCCTTCCTATCCCGGTGCTGAGAACACTTTCATAGGATGCACAAGTTCTTAACAGGTTTAAGTCTTTCAATGAAACGATCTGTTTGCATAGTTTGTTCTTGCTCCCCACCCCCAGCTTTACATCAAAGCACATATTTTAATTAACCGAAAGATAACCGAATTCAAGAGATCGAAGGCCAAAAGGACGCTGCGCTGGTAGTTTGAGGTTGCTGTGTTAGCGAAGTGCTGCAGTAGGCCCAGAGGAGATTGCCTCTAGGCAGCGAGCTGATTATCACTGCGTACTGATAGCGAGCCGCACTTTGTTCAAGGGAGACCCCCAGATCTACTCCAACCCTTCTAAGAGTGTTTTGAAGAAAGAGGGAGGATGAACAAGTAGAGTGATAAATACAATTATCAATGCAGTGCTTGAAAGTTTCATCCCAGGAAACGTAATCAATTTCTAATTTCATTCTTATGCAAAAAGACAGAATTTCAGAGGAATCCTACAAAGATCAGCGGGCACTGCCTACAAACCTCTGGGGAGGAAGGGCTGCCTGCCTAGTACTTCTGCCTACTCCTTGTCAGTGCTTCAAACCTCAGAACTACAGAAGGTTTCCAACTTCCTAAACATTGCCAATGCATCCCATAGAAATTCAAACTATCACTTTCATAAAGTTCTTCAAAGTGTTAGTAGGGTGAAAACTAACGCATGGTCTACAAAGGATGTTTTAGAGAGTAGTTTTGTGTTTTTCCCAACTTAACCGACATCTAAATACACAAGAAACAGGCACGACAGGAATTTGCCTCCATTCACCCTTGTGAAAGAAGCAAACGACAACAAATGACTTTGCAATGAAAAAAAAGTGGCTTGTTTATACAAGTATTAAAGATAATGCTATTTGTATAACGACTGACTTTTGAGGGCACTCAGATAAGTAAGAGGTTGCACTTCATTCCAGAGCTGAAAGAAAAAAGCCAGAGAAGCCTCTGCAAACCCCATCCATCACTTTCTTCTTTCAGATCAACGAACATCTGAGCCAAAGTACAGAGATATGTTTACATTTTCAAATATCCTTTGTGAAGTGACATTTATTAACAAGCTTGGCACAGCGAAACCTCATTGCGAGAAGACACTGACAAGTCTCATTTTCAGTGTCCCACTAATGACGCTGACGGCGAGCGAATTCTCACTGCTTGTAAGTAGTGAGAAACAAAATACTCACGAAACAGAATCACGTAAGCCAATAATACAAATTGAGATATAAGAAAATATCTGATTAAATTATACCTCACAGAGTATGTATTGCAAGGATTATTCCTTCCCTTCTTCCCTCCCCCTTATCTGTAATACTTTGCAAAGATTTGTAACCAGATTTGTCTTAGCTTCTAGTACTGTACATATCCACATCTTCTGGGCTGGACTGGCCGTGGTCCATAAGTTTGGGATCAGGCTTAAACTTTGGTGTCTTCACTGTTCCTGTGTAAAGATAGAGAAATTTCATTAAAATACATATATATATATAGGAGCTGTAGAAAAAAAAGGCTGTTGACACATTTTGATATTACTGTATTACCAAACATCGTTTCAACTCGAACAGAAATACTTGGATCTTTTCTAAGTGATCCAGGACAATGACGGCATGTTGTCATTCTGAGCCTACAGCAGTGCATGGAGAGCCGGTCTCCCTCCTGCTCTCCATACCTTCATACTACTGCCTGAACACAGCAGGGTGAGAGAAGAAATAGTGATGCTTTGCCCTGCACACGGAAAGGAAGGGAAGGTTTGGGATGCAGAAGAACATCTCCAGTCTTTCCTCCCCGAGTGCTCCCCGGAGCACAGCTACCTCCCAAACCCAACTGAATCCCTATCTTCCCTGAAGCTGCTGCCAGATGGTCAGAATTCCAAATGAAGACAAACACTCTCTGTTCGTTTCACTTCATGACTTCCAAAACCAACAAACTAAGTTTACTAAAACACTGAGCCCTCACACTCGTCCTGAATGACAATGCACAAAGCCCGACACGTTTAATGATCCTGCAATTCCAGAGGATCTCAGAAAACATAAGGTAGGTTTTCTAGGACTGGGCCTCCTACTGCTGGCCCGCTGCTTTTCCAGCTACATCAGTTGCTTTAACAAAGGGTGCTGTGTTCTCCTGAAAGCTTCGCCCCATTTGGACTAGTGAAAATAAACATCTCTGACAACACAGACCAATTTAGGGCATGGACATTTTGGGCTGTATTAGGGCGATGAACTAATCCCACCCATGAAAGCAAAGACAGAAGACATCTAGATACATAATACCATTAGAGACAGTCTGGCCCAAAGCAAACGTAAAAACAGATCACAGCATTTCACAAACTAAATCAGGAAAAATAGAGGGGCAAAGCAAAGAAAGATGTGAATGTATATCATAATGAAAATAAAGGAAAAAAGAAAAAAATCAAAATCCTATCCTAATATGCCCTGCTTCCTTTCCAGCAAACAAATGTTCTGGTAAAGAACACAATAAAAAGAAGTAAGCAAGTTTAAGTGAAAAGTAAAATTCAGAAATAGCCCCTACAAAAGGTAACAATATTTTAAATCAAATTTAGTTCTCCTTTAATAGGTAACGCCACTATTTCTCTTAGCAAGCCGCCTATCAAAATATTTGTACATTAAATTGCTGCTACATGATGTAGTCGATTATCTCAGCTGCTCAAGATGCACCAAGAGCACCACTGCAAAGAACCTAGCCAAATAAAATCCAGTGCTTCATTTGTCAACTGAGCATTCCTCTTCTAACAGCACCCAAAGATACAGAAGCCGTACAGAGAAATGAAAAGGAATTCAAATCTGCTCTTTTCACAAGAATCCAGCAGTAATCCTTTAGATTACACTGAGGGTATTCTGGCAGCAGAAGGAAAATTCAACGCAAGTATTTAACGGAAGCACTTGCTGGTACCATCTCATTGCTAGCAGTATGGGACATGGTCCACACCTCACTGAGAGAGACCAACAAACACATCACAATTCTGATAGCGTGGCAGGGTCCGCAGCGAGGGAGGGATCGCCTCCCCGGGGCTCTGCAGTAGGGATGAAGTGACAGCGTGTGCAATACGTTCTCAAGCATAATATGCTACGACAGTCTGCTCCATTTTAAAGCAACGGCAAGTACAAACTCCAGCGAGGTAACTGGATTTGCAAGCTGCCCTGAGATTACAACCGCAACGTGGAGCTCACCTGAGGAAGGCACTGGGTCGTTATGACTCCAAGACTCTACCGGAGAAGATTCCGTTCTGTTAAATGATCTTGATTCAAAAGCAGACTCGGGGTTTGTTTTAGGGATTTCTTTCTTTTTCTTATCTTCTTGCGTAACTGATTTTGACTCTTGCTGCGCCTGTGAACCAAACAGTAGTAAAAAAAGACAAACGCACGTGGGTTTATGCTTGATACAGTATTGCAAAACGGTATTTCAAGTCTGAAAACTTATCTTCTATGAAATTATTTTCAGATATAGCATCATACAATGATAACTAGTAATGTTAAAGTCAGCTGCACGCAAGGGACACAGCAAAACGTGTGAAAGAACCCCACAATTCCAATACAATAACTTCAAATTTACCTTGTCACGGGTATATTCTCAACTCTGATACTGTGCTTTTACCCGAGACCCTCCAAGTGCTTCACAAGGATATCACTGTAATAGCATTTAGTTTTTACAGAACACTTACTACCCTTAGTTAACAGAAGATGGAAAAACAAATCACAGGAACACCCTAGTAATGAAAAATAGTATATGGGTTTGGCAATAGGCTTTACTAAGGGGGGAAAAAAAATGTTAATAGAAACTCTATTTACTGCATCAATCCTTGTTTTGCTATTAGACATGTATCTGAATCTCATTTTCACACCTCAGAATTCCATTCGTGCTCCTCAGTGGAAATCGGTGAGAACTGCATACAAATGCATGCCATGAATTTAAAGCAAAACACTTCTAAATGTTAATGTAAATGTAACTGAGAAACTTTTATTTGCCCTTAAGAGAGGGAAAAAAAAAAAAACCACCATGGTGCAAAGCTGAAATTTTACTCAGCAAAGTGCCACTTTTTTCAAGGGTTTATATATTTCCACTGGAAAAAAAACCCTTTCAGGCTGCAGAAAAAACATGTTTCATTCTAGGATGTACTAATGCAAACTCCCCCTGTGATTTGCAGGCAGTCAATATTCCCCTCTTAGTGCTGGCAAGGCCTCAGCTCATTTACTATGTCCTATTTTGACCACTTAAAAAAACCCCAACAACAAAAACCACATATAAAAATCACTAAAAACTGAAAAAGGAGAGAAACTAGAAACACCTCAGAGGGGAACAAGAATTATGTAAGAATTAGAAAGTCTGCTCTGTAAGAACAGGTTATATCAAAAACTGTGACAAATTTTCCATATGTTATAGGTCAATATAAGGAGGTTACTGACTATTTATTCACTGTGTCTGCCACAAGGACAGGACAAGAAACAAAAATAAAAATCAGACATGGCCAATTTCTATCACAGGGGAATTAAAGCAGATTACCTGGAAGGGCTGTGGAATTTTTGTTGCTGATGTTTAAGAATAAGCTCATCATACCTACTGTAATTCCGTGTGTCTTTCTTGTGCCTCGCTGAACACAGTGATCTTAATCAGTAGCAGCAGAGTAGTACTTGACCTTCTAGTTCACTCTTTTCTCCCTCTGAATTTATGAGTTAGTGATACTTCAGAAAGCCTACCTTGGTGACATCTTTTTTCGCCCATAGAGAGCGCACAGCTTCATAGGTTTGATGGCTCGCAGAGAGTAACTTCTTCCCGGTTACCTATTTTTAAAGAAAAACGTAATTTAACAGCAGCTTTAAAAATACTAGGATGTTAGCACAATAGATTGGAGCAGCAGTTTTAAAGGATCCAAACGTGTCCTCGCTACGCTGGAAATTATCGAAGACAGTAACACAAAAGGAAAACGTCCCAAAAGATGTCCTGGCTCATGTCTGCTTTCAAAAAGTAATTTGATAATCCTGCAGTAACTACGGAGTACCTTTACAAATGCTCCGTACAAACGGAATACTTCACAGCTGCGCCTGTTCAGAAGGTGATACATAATGTGAGTAGGCAGGAAACAAGGATTTCGATCCCTGCGATAGGTCCTAACGCACAGTGCAGCATTCCTAGTCACCGCTCCATCTTCCAGTCCTGACGTTTAAGTCTTACAACATTAAGCCAGGAAATCCCAGTGCCTCCTGAGAAGCCGTAATCCTTGTTGATTTGCATATAAGCAAAAAGGCAACGTGGCAGTTCAGCAGTGTGAGATTGCCCAAAGATGTCAACCACAGTAAAGGTCTTTGCAATCTCTTCTGAACTACTCTGGAAGTCACAAAATACCCAGCAAAACCACCTCGCGAAAATTAATAACAACTGATTCATCATGATGGAAAGTTAGAAATTCAGTAGTAGTTTCTTCAATCAGATTTCAGGATAATGCTCCACAAATCTTTGTCAAAACTTGAATCTGATCCTTTAACTAAAAATTTGATAAGTTTGGTTACAAAGTTTAACTGGAAGCAAAGACAATTAAACAAAATTCTTCTATCAATTTAACAGCACTTTTGAAACTAGAAATACAAAGTTCATGGAGGATCTATGACAGAATTCTTAGAAAGCAGCGTGTGCTTTACTAAACAGGGAAATAATTGCACAGCATCTCAAATTGTGTATCTATCAAGTTCGGCAAGGCTTTACTTTTTTATTTACTTTTATTTCAGCAAGATAAAGTAATCTTCATTTATTTGAGAAACTAGGTTTAAAAGCAGAGAGGCTGCATTTTAAAATACAGTTATTTTATTAATTTTTTACAGTTACACAATTTACAGCTGTGATATATTATATGTTTTAATGAAGCTGCGTATGAATTCTGACTCCTAGTCTCAAGACACTTAATTCAAGTGAAACAGGAACGCTATGACTTAAATCCACTGGTAATTCAGCATCAAAATACACGTACCCTTACCTTAGCAAACACCACTGACTGAGCCGGGTAACAAACAGCAAGTCCTAAACTCGTGAGTCCCAATGGATAAGCAATTCTCTTCAATCTAGAATCTGCACAAAGCCAAACATTTCAAAGAATCAGACGCTCATGAAATGTAAAGGTGAGTTGTTGTATCAATTAAGCACAATTGTTGAACCACCCCTAAGCTTATTTACATCACTTCAGCTTCTTTTCTCTACCTTCCCTGAGCTCGCGCTCTGTTCAGTGATGTTACGCGTCTTCACTATCCTCCCATACACACATTGTTTTTGAAAGCCCATCATGAACAAACCCAGAACAAGTGTCCTATTTTGAATTTCTGTTGATTTCACCGTTAAAATAACTATCTAATCCTGCTCTATTAGGTCTTAGCCAGCTTCTAAAAGAAATATTTAATAACGCCACTTCAATTTTTTTTTAATGGTAGTTACATAAGTTTTTGCCTCTGTTTCGGAAAAGTCTTCTGACCATTAAGATTACGACTTGCTACATATTCAACACACCAATAATGAAAATAAGTGAAAAACTCCTACCTTTTCTTGCCAGCACTATGCCTGCTAAGCCTGATATGGAAATTATACCAACTTTGGGAAGAAATTCTGGTGGTGGATTCTTCAGGTAAACATAAGCATCTTAGAATTAAAAAAAAAAAAAAAAACACAACCAGCATAGCAATTCAACATTAATCCTTACATTTTATTTCCTACTTAAGAAATAAAGATGGAAGTGAAATTGGTCTCCAGAACTGAGAACAGTCCAAGACTGGGTTTTTTGCTCGACTGAAGATGCCGTATTTCCCAGGTGCACACTCTGCAGCCGGGGTTAGACCCAGAACCACGGTCCTCGAAACACAGCAGCAGAGTTAACAAATTTTTCTCCTTAGATACTTTTTTGTGCTTTGTAAAATGTTAGTCCTTAAAAAGGGAAAGCAGCATTTTAAGTTTTGAATTGACTGTGAGTTAATATAGATTAAATGAGACAACACATACTTTGGAATCTCCCAATATACTATTTTTAAGGAAAAAAATTACCTGTAATTTCTGATACTGAACTTGAATGCAAATAATGCTTGTAACTTGTGCTAGAAATAAGGATCCGTTTTTATAATTAAGACGGGATGTGGAATTTCCATCCCTGGAGATGTCCACGACCTGTCTGGACAGAGATGGAAGCAACCTGCTTTGGCCTTGCTTTGAGCAGGTGATGGGACCAGACGATCTCTAGAGGTGCCTCTACAGAGAGATCTATGGATCTAGAGAGATCCAACTTCAACGATTCTGATACTGTGATTTTAAGAACAGTATTTAATTGGTCATTTCTCCTGTTTGAGATCCGAAATTAAAATCCATAGTGGATAAACAGTGCTCCCAAGTTGTTTTTCCCCTCCCACTTGTGGAAAGTGTTCCAGCGTGCTCCCCTTCTGCCCCTTCCCCTCTAACCAGAGTTTGCTCTTTCAACCGCCTCTCTAAGTCGCAAGGAGAGCCACCGGAACATGCTCACTTCAGAGCTAGGCCACTCGCTTACCTTTTCCAAACTGAATTGAATCCATTATTCCATTTTTAATAAAGACAAAAGCATTCTACAAAAAAAAAAAAAAAAGGAAAGAAAAAGGAAAATGAACTAAATGCAAAATCTTTGCAGAAGTATATGTTTTCAGTCCAAAACTACTTGGGTGATACGTATGGCTGAGCACCATGAGACAAAGAAACAGTACTTAGCTGGAAAACACCAAACCAGATCCATGATCTTCTGGAGAGGCTGTGCTGAGACCTATCCCCTTTTTGATGATTGTATTTATATTTTTAAAACATCTTTATTAAATTGGAAAAAAAATCTCTTTAATATAGTAAGATCACTTTCAAAACTGACATCTCAGGAACAAAAGTGAAGGGTAGCAAAGCATCTGGACACCAATCATGTAGTATAAGAAAATTCAATTACAAAATCCAATCTCCTCTTCCCTAGAGAGGTTTAACCAGTAAAACTGACGTTGTCTTTTAGGTTGTAAAAACGGTGCTCGGTTTCCCCAAAGATAATCAATAATGATGTGGGCTTGGATGTGTGTGCTCAGCTGGTTTGCATTATGCCCTTCAAACCGGTCAATTTATTTAATTATAAGTTCTTCTTTATCTACTTCTACTTCCTATTACTGGTATCATTGTCCTCAGATTGCTAAACAAATTGAGTAAATACACATTGTTTGGGAAATTACTGAACCCGAATGTTATCTGGAGCTGTTTCACCAAATCGTTCCTTTGCAGTAGGCAGAAGTGGTACCACCAGAGGTCACTGCTAGGCAACCTCGGAAACACGCGCTTGAGGATTAAGGGCATGGAAAAGTTTGGTATAGATTTATAACTAAATTATTTCAGTTATGCAGTCACTGACAAAATGTTCACAGACTAATGGAATCAGAGTTTATAGAAAAGACAGGAGGACGCTTTGATTTCTTTGCCCTTTTCAAATAATAGAGTCTACATCAGAAGAGAAAAATACAAGCATCAAATTTCATACTAAAAACAAAGAGGGTAAAGCGGTTATTTACCAGCAGTTAAGCGAATGGTGGCAGGCATCACATTTTCTTCTGTGCCTAAAATATTCACTAAGACAGTCGTGAGGTATTTTTGATGACTTGTTAGCAGTAGCCTGCTTTAACAGTTACACTGGATGCACTCAGGTTTTGTCCTTCCTAAAGGACCTAAATCAGGCCTTTTAACTCACCCTTTGAAAGCATCTCTCGGAATTTCAGGCTCCTAAGTGCTATCAACTCCTGCTTGCAAGAATCTACCTCCATGACTCCTGCTGCGGAAGTCAGCCAAGAGATGTCTCTGAACCTGACACTGAGCACTGGCCTAGATCCAGTTCAGCACTGACTGAAGGAGACCTCTTTGATCTCACTGCCTCTTGGTTTGGAAACAGGGAGAACAGCCACGTTCCCTGTTGTAAGCACAGCCAAGAAAAATGAGAGAAGGGTTCATTTTTGCGTCTTAAATTATAGGTGTATGCTAATACAAGGAGCTGCAAAACCCGGCTGGTTTTCCAATGCTTCGGGTGAGTGCTGTCAGGAATTGCAGGAAATTTTGCATGCAGGCATTTCTCACCTTGCACCATCCAATATAGCGTCCCGTTGTCTGTCTTACTGAAGAAAATTGCTTCTGCAAGTGACCTGGCTGTTCTTCAACGTATTTGGATTTCAGAGGTGGCGCACGGTAAATGGGAAGCTAGAGAGAAAAGCGAGGAGAAAGTTTTGTGTACTGGTTGGTATTTACTCCAAAGAGTGTTTTTTGTGACTATGAATCCATAGTGCTCCCAGCACAGCAAACAAAACCTCCAGATCAAATGATGCTCTTTATATTTACAAACTTACTTTACCCAAGTGTGACTACAGGTTAATCCTTTAGAAATGAAAACTGAAAGTATTGTATCGTTCTAAGAATTACTCACTACGACAAAAGTATGTTTTATTCAGAAAAAGCATGACAGAGAATAGCTGGAAGATGCACAAACGACTAAAAATTCTACAATAGAAAAAAACCCATTATTATCAGGAAGTATTATAGTCGTCTACCTTTTCTAGCTTCATTCTGGAAATAATGTGCTAATAAAAATGAGATAAAACTTTACTAACTTACTATTGTAATTTCATATTTTGTTTGTGCTCTAGTAGACTTATTTAGGAGGTAATTTTTATTCTCACATATTACATAGCTATGTATTTTATTTACTGGGTAACAATAAAATGGAAAGATAAGGTCTGCAGATTCTTCCAGTATTAGCAACTGACAAACAATAAAATTCTCACCTGACTTGGCTTCACCAGGTGACCTTTTGATTCCTTCTCTGTTGCTGCATGCACAGTAAAACACGCCAATGGCAGAGCAGAAGAAAGAGCCGCCAGCTTTGCCACCTGAGACAGACAGATGGAAAAAGGGCAGTTTTAATGCAGACAGAAAAAATCCACTCCAGTAGAGTCTGGACTTTACTGCTGTGTTGTGCTCGATCAAATGTAGAATTAAATAAGTCGTTTTTAAAGCCTTTCTAGAATATACATTCTAGAAACCTCTTCTTAGACAAAGGTGTTCCCAAATTACAACAGTAAAGAAAAAGTTAAAAGATCGCTAATAACAAGTTATGTCTAAAATCCGAGGAAGAATTTTGTGTCCACCGCCATGCAGATGCTTCCCTCATCCCTTAAGGTACATTAAGTTCTAAACTATTCAACTTATGGGTACTCCAAGTCAAGGAACGACTCTCGTTTCAGCAAACCACGCCTCAGTTTTATTTCGAGGCATTCTCCACAACATTAGAGAACATGTCATTTCCTTTCCAATTCAGAGAACAGTTCAGCTACTGTCTGTTTGGAATAATTGTGTGTTGACAATAAATGAAAACACACGGCAATTACTGAAATGAAGAATCAGCGGCTTAACCTCTCGAATTATGCCTGTTACAGTGTAAATTACAGAAATGTAGCTTCGGTCATGAGAGTTTGTTAGTTTGTTGGTTTGTTATCTACTTAGAACGTTCATTTAGAAAAAAACACCGTGTATTACACAAAGCTTAAACTCAAATACAGCTTCACATGAAGATTTTTCAAACACGCTGGCACATCGTGTGTTAAAAAGCTTGCCACAACTCTGGTAGATTCTGGTTTCTTCCTATCAGCAAAGACTTTTCTGTTCTTCACCTGAAGCACTCTTGAAACATAAAAAACATCAAAACAAGTATGAAAAACACTCTCAGGATTTTCATAGAGACAATGGTGGTAGAGTGCCAGAAAAACAGGAAAAACCAACCTGATTTAGGGAAATACCTTAAATCCCTAGTATAAAACTCTACTATGTCCTCATTGGAATCTCAGCTTTTGATTGGAAATATCCTGTCAAAGGAGTGGGATTTACTCCACAGCATTTTGTTATAACAATGAAAACGCAACGAACGTGAAGAAACGCAAAAACACCACCCCAAATTAGCTCAGGTTCATCAGACACCAATCCCATGCAGATTAAACTACTCGAGACACCAAATCACCATCGATTCCAAAGCGTACTGTGCCATCATCGCAGCAAAACTTTCAGATCATACACTCACAGCGACGCACAAAGCCGCAGGAGAACGAAGGAGGACGCTGCTATGATGAGAGGACTGTCATGAAAGAAGGGGCAAGCAGGCAACCCCTGGGCTGAAAGCTGCGGGATAAAGCTCCAAATTATTCTTCAGTTGCATTTTTCACATCGGGGCTGAAGGGAAGAAAGGTTACATAAGGTTTCTCTACACTAACGGTCTTTATTAATAGATACTATTCCTGCTCTAAACAGAGCTAATGTGCCTCTTCCCTCTCCTTGGAGCATAAAATCTTGTTAGCGTAATCACCGCACCACCCTAAAAGTCTGCTAATGGCTACTATTTATTTCATGCTTTTCTTCCATACAGAACTGGTAGGGAAACGTGTTGGACTGAGCTCATTTCGGTTTGGGAGACAGAATCCCACCACTTTTTCTCTTCAGGTCAGGTTGACGTTATGGAATTTTGTTACACACCTGCGTCAGCTGGATGTGTCGAAAACCCCACAACTCCAGCGCAGGCAGGCAAATCTCAGCCGGAAAAGCCATCACTCTAAACGCAACCCTGTTGACGAGCACATACTGCTCTCCTAAATTACACTAGTGACGCTCCAAAATACTTTACTTTTGCAGATGAAGTTCCACAGGCCTGAGGGGCACTGATAGAGAACTCCTAGACAGGGTCACCAGATGAAAGCTGGGGAGATGGGGACAGCATAAAGCCCAGAGGCTGACAGGCAGGATCTTGTGGTAGCTGCTGGTTTCCTCACATGGGGAGGGAGGCTGACACACACCGTACACCCACGCTGGTGTGCGAGCAGACACTTGGCAAGTTAAGCCAACAGCATTTGGAGCAGGGCAGATGGGGAAGACATCACAAATCATGTTACTAAAGAACTGTGTTGTTCCCGTGTTGACCTCGCTACGCTGGGAAGTGTGAGCATGGTCAGAAGGAAGATGGAGGTGACACCACCTCCAGAAATCTAGAGGGAAAAGTCCCACGTACATTAAAATCCCACCATGCTGATACGATGTATGTCAACCAGCATCGTGAAAACATGTTAGTCACGCTGACAAAAGATTCAACTAATGTTAATTAACGTTAAACATCAGCAATCTAATGCACTTGGTACAACTGAGGTCTCAAGTGCTATGCTGAGGAGGACTTGGCCTTCCTCCCTTAGTGAGCGCAAAACACCACAGTCCAAGCTACAGAAGGGACACCCATCCTCAAAGAAAAGTCTGTATTTTAAAGTATTACTGAAGGAAACGGTTTCAAATGCCTGGTAATTCAGATAGCCCCTATCAGTACATGATGCTACCAAGACAACGACCAGTATTCAGTAGGTGCCAGAAGGAAAATAAAATGTAGAAGTGAGAAACCGTGAAAAAGTTGTATCGTTCACTTAACAAATGTGATTCACTTGTTTTAGAAATTCACGACAGAGTTTATTGTGCTACATGTAAAAGAGAAAGCCATGCTGGGACTGATGAAAGTAGCCCAATTCCTGAGTGACAGTAATTGCTTTATTTTTGGACGCCTGAAGACAAATGCATAAATGTTTAAAAACCCCAGTGAACAGCTGCACAATTATTCCAAGGAGTTTTCACTCTTTTCTACTGAAAACACAAAGAACTGAGGTGAAAGAAAAGCAACGTCACCTTGACTACATAAAAGGGGCTTCACTACATTGAGCTGTCTCTCCTCTGCCTTTATCGAATGACTAGGTGTACTAAAAACACCTCCATTAGCAACGTTGTTTCTTACGATTAAAATTAATTTCTTCAAATTACTTTACAGGATATTATGCATTAAACAAGGAAATTCATCTATTGTTTAACTAAAGAACTTTAAAGATATTTTACTCATGAAATCTTCTAGCAGAAGTTATCGAGAGATAAGAAATGGCAGGATCACGTAGTTATATCAAAGACCAGGGAAGAAGCACAGAGAAAAATGTCAGCAACAAGCAAAAAATGCCCAAAGGACATGGCCAACCAGCAAAATGTCAGTTGATAACTGACTTAAATAATAATAATTTTTAAAAAATCTTCTCTTTAATGAATTCAGGAAATATTTTCATTCATTTTTTTTTTCTTTTAATTGGAAGAGTTTACTACTCTGTGCTTTACCACCAGCTCTGCATCTATCTGAATTAATGCTCTGCCTATGAAATGAACAAAATCACTCGGTCTCTAACAGCAACAGATCAAAACTCCAGCAATTACAAAAGCCCTGAGCCCAGATGACATCATCTGGAGATGAATTCTACATGGACATCAATCTAAACATCACCAGAATTACAAGTACTAGAAATTACCAACCTTAATGCTCTGGATGAGAGGAGGGGAAAGGTCCGCGGTAAGGGGCAGATTTCCAGTAACACCAGTGCCATGCTCCTGACACCACCATCACACACCTCCAGGAGGTTGGTTTTTTCCAATAAACCCCACATGGGTTATTTCGAAGCACTGAACAGTGCAGACTAACAGACATGGCATTAGTTTTGGTGAGAAGGCTGAATAGCAATTATTTGCAGAAGAAAAGTAGCATACGCTCTTCTAGCAGAACGTCGTTACAGCACAGCCTGAGTAAAACTCATCAAAACAGAATAAAACTGTCAAACGTGCCTGGATAATTTTGCCTCTAAGTCCTTGCATTTCAAACAATCTACTTCAAAGTGTTAGAATCGTATCAGAGATCAAAAATACAGATTTTATTAAAGAAGTTTAAAAGCTACATCACTACAAAGAATTCACTATCTTCAACTCAAAAGACGCAGAATAAAAACTAAAGCATAATAAAACCGTATCTTTAATTTATGTTAATCTTCACGATGGTAAGTACTGCTTCTCACTGAAACTCTGCAAGCTCCGTGTGTTCGCTTCAAGAATCAGAGCACCTATATGGAAACTTGCCCTGAAGGTAGGAACAAACCTCAAAACAAAAACAGGTAATCAAAGGAGTCGGCTATATGCAAAAACCTGATGTGTGTACGTACGTATAAATATATATGTCCTCGCTATCACAAAATCGGAACCTGCTGTCCAGATTAAAATAAGATTAAAGTTTTAGCAGCTACCGCATGTCATATTTTCAGAGGAGAGCCGTTACTCAAGGAATAAGAGGCACAGACTTACGGCTTTCTGCTACCCCTTGGACGTCTTGAGGCACATCAGAAAAGTCTCTGATTCTACTGTTTTTCCCCAGAAGTTACATGAGACATGACAATTGTCAGAATTTTCTAGGCCAAATCCAGTATTTTCATTTTAATATGTATATATTTATAAATCTCTACAAAAAACTCTGCACACGAGTGGAACATAGCGTCCTTCCACTCAACTGACTGGTGCGCCAGATTTGTTTTTAATCTGCCTGCTGGATGGTAACCCCCCGGAGAGTGAAAACTTTGAAGAACAAAACTCTATTAATTGTTCATTGTAAGTAATAAAGAACACGCATAAAGCTGTCACTTCACCACAGCTACCGAATCATTCAAATTCATGTACTAAACTACACTGCGAAGCCAAATACGGTTTCTGTTTTCAGGTACTTGTCTCTTAACAAACTAAGGTAAAATATTTCATTTTCCTTCCTTTGGCTGTCCTAATTTGTATCATCTTTTTCTTTGCACGTATATACACATTTTGAATGCTTTGCAAAAGTAAATACAAAGATCCACTTGCGAGCAACCTATTCCTCAGTTTGACCATGAAAACTAGAAAACCTCTCCAAATATTTGACAGAAAGCCTAGCTCTTCACAGGCACATTCTTCCCTGTTTAAAGACACTGTACAACATGATTTTAACATCCTTGTTTCAGTGACGGTGTAACACTACTACACTTTACAACGCTACTACTGAATTAATATCTTGGCATTTCATCTCTCAAGTAAGGGGTTTTGAAAGCTGCAAGCACGGGGAGAACAACCAGAAGGGAAACACTTCTTTTATTCCCTGCTGTACAATTTAGCCTCTTTCTACCTCAAGTTCTGCAACGCAGAAAGCAACACTGAGACGTCCCACTTTCCTCCTCCTCCCTCATCCGAGCCCTCGGTGCCAGGCAGGGGGGATGTCCCCACGCTGAGAAACGACGACCCTCTAGTCCCGGCAGGCTGCGGCAGGGAAGCCGTGGAGCAAGCACCAGCGCCGCAGCGGGAAGGGCTGTGCGGGCTGAGGGCGAGGGCTGGCTAACGTCACCCCAGGGAGCTACTCGGCCCGGCGGGCCCCGCCGCCTGCCGCCGTGCAGACCCAGCGCTGCTCCCGACCGGAGCAGCCGCCGGGCCCGGGCCGCACACGCCGGCCCGGCCGGTTCCGCATGTGACCCGCCGGCAGCAGACGCTCCTTCCCCGCCCTCAGCCGGGCGCCCGGCCCGGCCCTGGCAGGAGGCTGGGGCAGGCCGCGCTGTCCTGCGAGCTCCCGCCGTGGGGGGAAGAAGCCCCGAGAGGCGTCCCCCGAGTCCCGCCGAGCCCGCGGGTGTCCCTGAGCGGGCCGGGGAGAGCCGCGGGCGGGGGAGCGGCCGCAGCACCGGCCTCCCTCACGCCAGGCGGACTCACCTTGGCCGCCATCTTAGCGACAGGCTCGCGGCGTACGGCGCGCGGGAAGGGCCGCGCGGGGCGGGGCGGGGCGCGGAGCGCGCGGGGGGCGGGCCCGGGAGCGGGAGCGAGGCTTCCCTCAGCGGCCGCGGCGCCCGGAGGGCTGTTCGGGAGGGAATGTCGCTAAAGAAGCGGCGGCGGCGGGGCGATCTGAGCTCGGAAATCGGGCAGAAGTGCCTCCCGGTGAGAGGCTGGCCCGCGCGGCCCCGGCTCCGTTCCTCGCCGGGGCCTGCAGCAGCCCGCTCCGGCGGGAGCTGTCCCTGCCGTGGCAGGCGGCTGGAACCAGGGGGTCTTTACGGTGCCCCCCGAGGCGACTCGGCGGTTCTGTGACGGGCCCGTGTCAGGAGGAGCAGCGCTGGGGGCCCCGCGGCGCTGACCGGCGGTACCTGCGTCGGTGCCTGCAGCGGAGACAGCGCGCACAGAGGTGAGGGCAGCAGAGTCCTGGGCCCGCGATGAATCCGCCTCTCTCTGATACTCCTCCTTTCCTTCCAGGCCCTAAAAGATACTCTCGCCCCCAGCATTTACTCCAGAATACAAGATTACTAGTTGCATTGCGGTCGGGAAAGCGCAAATCCAAACGAACCCGTTTTGTGACATGGAAAAGAGAGAAAACCCCACACGAGCTGCGTTTGCTTTGACCGAGGAACCAGCCGGAGCAATTCTGGGAGGGCTGCGGGCTCAGGCAGCTCCAGCGGGCTGTAAACTCCGGCTCTGCCCAGATCAAACCCAGGACTGGTGCTGGGCTGTGATTCCTCTTAATTGCAGGTGTCAGGGAACACACACGCTCGCCCACACAAAGCTGAAGTGCAGATAATTCGTTTATTGAAGTCCAAATTTACAACTGAAGTTTACAACTTTTTTTTTTTTTTCCCCCAAAACAAAAGCTTCGTTTGAATTTAGGAAGAATAAATGTTCTTTTTAATAATGTACAGACTATATCTCTTAAATAAGTTAATATCTTTGAAAAAAGAGCAATATGTTCCTTTTTTAATGTTGCAGTGCAACTTACAACTTACACGTCTGTGCAATGTACCATGAGGTATATGCCCAGTGAGCAACACACAGTGAAGTTTTCCATTCATAAATTTTCATTGTAGACACACAAAAAGTTAACAAGTTAATCTGTGATAGAAAAAACGCAGCCGGTTACAGTAATTCACACAGAACTCATCTGAAAAGAGGGAAAAAAGAAACCTAATGTTCATTGCCTATATAAACTATTGGATCATCTCTCAACATAGACGAGTATAAAATTAAAAATACCGTTGTGAAACTGAAGAAATACTGTATTATCCAGGGGTTGAAACCTAGTTTTACCTGCATTCGTCTAGAGGAGTTAGTTTTCTCTCTCTCTGTAGCATCCGTGAGCTGAGGGACTTTCCTACGGTCTCGGGAGAGCATCTGCTCCTAAAAGCGCGAGGTGGCGGTTATAGAAGGGTCGCAGGACGCTCAGGGGCTGTGGCGCGGCCCGGGCGCTGTCCCCGGCACGGACGGGGGGGTTCGCCGCCGCCTCTCAGTTCATCTCACAGCTGATCAGAAAAACAAGGCTGAGACATGGAAGATTACTGGCGTTTGAAGCTTTGACACTTCAAACTTTGTTCAAGATGGCTCTAAAATACTTATTTTTCGTACTGACGCAAAACGTGTGTTTATTTTAGAAAGAACCAACCACAACGTAACTTTGTGATAAGTAACAGTTCTGCCTCTAATACATATATACATACTGCTTGTAAACAAAAAATGCCCACAGGTCATGGAGTCTCCATGATTTTCATACAAGGCGCTAGAGATTTTTTGTTTGTTTGTTTTTGTTATTGAAAACAGTCCTAGTGAAAGTTTGGTTTATAACCTCCTATTGCTACAGAAACAGTAAGAATGTTTATATTTACAAAGAAACAAAGACCATGGAGACCCCATCGCGTTATTTGCTAAAGATCTGACGTTGGCGGGGTTTTCGAACTACGCGTTGTCAGCACGTTCAGGTTTCAGTAACAGAACAGGTTGAACACCAGCAGAACGACACTCTAGTGCTTTGGTATTTCAACCCCTGAATATACAAAGACATTACTACAGCCTACTTCACAGTTTAATGCAAGTAAAGTGCAAGCCATAGTACGAGGGTGTCATACATTTTCATACATGTAGTAAGCGTTATCTAAAAAAGGCTCTCTATACAAGTTTTATTAGCTACTTTAGTAAACTAGACGGAAGTCACCTATGGCCCAGCAATTAATGGTCTTACAAGGATATTGTTCTCTGTAATACAGTATGTGTCAAATGTAAAAAGTTTATTAATACTAGTGCATTTCTCTTCTATCCTAACCTGTTCTCTTTTCAGATTGTTAAGCTGAAATCCTTGTTTCTCAGTAAAACAGAAGTCTTAACTGGTAACAGGGTCTTACTGGTCTTTTGGCCAGCGAACGCAATTTGTTAAGACATGTTTGTTTCGTGGTTGCTAGTGAAAAAAATGCAATCGAGTTAGCACGTATAATGTGGCATCCTTATTTAATCTGCAGCATTCAGACAGATGCATTTACGGTTAGTAAAAAGATCTGTATTGACACCCCCACCGATGCCTGAGAATGAGCGAGACTCTAGAAATGTGAGGACAGAAGCTAGAGGGCCTAGCTGGTCAAACGACAGTTTCTCGATGTATTTTATCATTTTTACAGCTTTGCTTTCTTCCAAATACTGCTCATGCAGCAGCGTCCACGCGTACAGCAAAGTCACTCGTGGTCACTTTTAACACTCGTGTGTGTCTGGTGAAAATAAACTGTCTGGCCTGCACTGAGAATGGACGTGGTTCTTTCCTGAACGTAACGACAGGCGGTATCTGTCTGAATTTTTTAAAATCGCGTGATGAGAAGTAGGTCGCAGTAGTATATCAGCTGTCTCAAGAATGGATAAAAGCTTAACGGATATTATTGTAACCCTCCTTCTGAATGTGGAAGTGTGGGATCAACTGTGAAACGCACAAACTAAGTATGAAAAAAAAGCTGCTTCATCTATTAGTTCTGTCGAGAGTAGCGAGCTGCCTGCCGACACGTTGGCGAGTGGGACTGATCAGAGGTACAACGCGCTGCTCCTGTGGGACGGGAGCAAAGAAAATGACTTTTGAAATCAACTAAGAAAATACGATTTACTAGTTTCTGTTTAAATAACAATGCATTTTCAATTCATCAACTGATAGGGCTGAGGTTTGATTTGCAGTTAACGCCCGTTGAGAGGCTCAGTCACACGGTGGCAATTCCGCTGGGACTGAGGAGCCGGGAAACCTGCCCCTGCTGCAGCTTGCCTGGGAAAGCTACTCAGAGCCTTAGCTTTAGTGGGGGAAACATTCTAGAAGAAAAGGGACTTTTTATTACTTAATATAAATTAATGCTAGTATTGCTTCTTCAGTCTTTCCTGTTATTACCCCTTTTTTGTACTAGTGGTGAATGAACATCGTTCGGTAACAGGGAAGCTGAGGTGTTGTCTCTAACGAGACTTTAAGCTCAGTGGTCTAAGGCATGTGCAAAACCTACAAGTCTATACTCCAGGCAAGAAAGAAGCTGTTGCGATGACCTGTGCCCGGCTGTCTTCCCTAGAAATGCACAATTTCCCTGTTGTGAAAGCTAAGGAGAAATTAAAAATCCTTTATGAGACCGAGTTATTTCTCTAACATCGTGCTGGAGGAACTTGGGTGCACTGTGTGTTCAGGGCTGAGGCCCAGGAACACAAACAGACCTGTGCTCTCTTTCTTTGGGAATCTCTCCAGGGCTGGGACCAGAGACAGAAGTGGGGATCTCTGCAGAGATACAAGATTTGCTTACGTGAAGAGATTTAAACTGTAAATAAAATGGTGTGGTAGGCATCCTTTGTGTTACAGTTTGGGGAGTAGCTGACGCCTTGGGTGGGGCTTCAGTTTTGTTGCTCAGTTGTGCTGCATCTTGCCTTAGCCGAGGACAGTTTTAAACAACCCACTTTTGAAGCACCTTGGCCTCGGTTGCATGAAGAGTTTGCCCAAACTGTTGGTGAAGCGTCAAGAATCTGTCCCACCTGAAGGTTCGCCAGGATGTAAACAGCCCCCAGGTCTATCACCTTGGTCAGAAGAACCAAGTGTGTTTTTGTAGAGAAGAGTGTTTTTATTACTTTGGAAGACAAGTAAGACTACGTGATGAAGGAATATGGTAAATAAGGTTTGTGAGCATCTTAGGTCTGATTTGTATTACTTGAGACAAAGAGATACAAGAATTTTCTTCCTGCTCCTCAGATTTGTGTTAAGTTAAACAATTTCTAGCAGATCCTTAACTGTTCTTCCAGAAGTCCTCTTAACATTCAAAGGGAAATCTTCTAGAGGTCAGCAGTAGAATCCTACAATTTTTAACAAGGATGAGCGCTTCCCAATGCCTCTGTAAAGTAACTGCTTCAAAGGTACCTTTGCTATCCTTCACAAACCTCAGAGAGTGAGTATTTTGGCCTGGAAAGCTCTAACTGCTGGAGACAGGAACATGGAGTGACCATGTGCATCCAGCACTTTTCTACACCACTTGTTTCTTTCTCCTTGGCAAAAGCAAGCACAGCACATTTCTAGCTCAAAGACAGCTGTCTAGCTCTGGATATTAACTGACTGATATTTGGGATTCCCTGCTTGGAAAAGATGGAAAACCTCATCAGATAGATTGATTGTATTAATGAACTGGGACAAGCAGCCCTGTGAGAGCCTCCTCCTTCAATTGGTGTTCTTATCAATTGGAGTAAACTCAGGAAAGCCTTCGCTTAATGAAACCAAGCGAAAGGTCTCCGTTTTCTCAGGAAGTGCTGCTGAGATAGCTACTAAGATCTCTTCCAAAGATTGAGATTTCACTTAACACAGAATAGTACTAAAAAAAGGAGAATCCGTAGCTTAGGGGAAGCATTAAATCAGTTGTAATAAAAAATAGCCAGTAACAAAAAGACTAGGCTGTGGAGCCACAGAGGAAGTCTGCTGGCTGAGGGACATTCTACCTGCAAGAATTCTTGATGAAGACGCTACCGTAAATAAGATCCAGATAAAGAAAACACAGCCAAACAATCTCGTCATGAGTTGTGTGTGCTAAGAACCAAGTTTTATCGAAGCATTCGGGCAGGAAATCTAGTGAGTTAAGAAACGTGTACTGGTGCTGTTCACTTCCCTTGAGGAACTCAACAGCAAAGATGTGGTTTTTTTCTCTCATTTAAAAATATGGGTTCAAAAGTACCACAACAATTTCAGCTGCATTGTACCGTATGTTTAAGTACCTTTCTTTCTTTCAGTACTGAGCGGAGAAGGAGGTAGAAAAGCTGGGAACAAAGGAAAGAAATGGAGCCTGGGAAGGAGGAGGGGTGCTGAGGGAAGGCGTTTTTACTTTCGTCTTTGTTTCTCATGATACAACTGCATTTTTAATTGGCAATAAATGAGTTTTCCCTAAGTCCAGTCTGTTTTGCCTGTGTCACTGGTAGGTGATCTCCCTGGTTTTATCTCAGCTCACAAGCTTTTCCATTGTATTGTCTCCGCTGTCCTGCTGCGGAGGAGCAGCAGTGAGTGTGTGTTGGTGAGCGCCTGGCCAAGGTCAGCCCACCCCAGCTGCTTTGTGGAGACTGAGCTAAACAGGGTGCCTTCACCCACTTCTGCCTTTGTGAATAATTAAATCTCTTCCTGGATACCAGGACCTCTTTGAGATAACATTTTTTCCCCTCTCTTATATTGAACTGTATGAACTTTACAGTTCCTGATGTATGAGAGACAATTGGGCGTATCTTGTGAAAAAATTATCGGTGAATATCTGTAAGTGAAATGACATCAACTGTATTCACATCCCCTTTGTTCTGCTTTTGAGAGATGCTCTAGCAAGCATAGTAAAAGGAAATTGTGAATGGGCGTCTGAAATTTATGTTCAGTAGCATTCAAGGCAATCTTTTTTTTTTTTTTTTCTTTTTTGAAGAATACAAGCGTTTTCTCCAAAATCTGATTCTTAGAAATAATTCTCATCCAGGCAAGGAAGTGAAATACACTATGTGGCTTGTGTGTCCTCCCAAACCAATCCATCCAGCTTGGTTTGCAAATGATGTATCTAACAACTTCACCCACTTGCTAATGTTAATAGCTAAAAATTATTGCCAGACATTACATAATTGTGAAGAACTTGCTCAGCTCTAGATGTCAGTCTGTTACAGAATCTGATTGACTAGCTGAGGATTCTTTTTCAACTTAGCTCTCATCCTTGAAGCATCAGAGCGGTTTCGAAATGTTGTGACTCCCAGTCACGTGTCACTTAAGTTCACAGTGAAGAAACTCTGAAAACCTGCAGTACGTACCGTATCCAGCGCAGCCGTTTTTCTTTCACCATGAAATACTTCAAATGATATTAAAATCAGTTTAAGTTGCAGCATTAGTGAACAACCAACATTGTTCTACTCATATCTTCCCTTCTGTGCCATACCTGCTTGCTTCTGTTCCTTCCCTGCAAAGGCAGGCACAGTTTGTTACAGACACAGTATCGAAATGGCGTGTACAGAATGCCCATAGGGCCAGGGCGGGATCTATTTGCTGGATGTACAGTGTACATTTTAAGGCACACTATAGGGATCGAGTTTACGTTTTGATAACTCTGTCCTTTTATTTGCAGAGATGGTCACTACCTGGAAATGTTGCAAAAATAAATGCTCATCTCTAAGAGTGGCCGATGCGTTTATGATTTCATTTTCTATTTTTCTCCAGGAAAAAAAAAAATACGTGTGAAAATGTGAACTTCAGGGCATTTTAAAAGTAAACGTCAACTACCGTGTTACATTTTATATACATAGATATGTCTTTATATATATCTAAATATATAAAATGATTGTAGGAGCTCACACTATGAGCTTAGTTTTAGTACAGTACTTTAAATATACTGGCATTTATTTTCAGTTACACTTCTGCACCGCTTCTTTCTAATGCAGAGCTTGATACGGACATCGGTTGATAATAGCAAACAAAAAAAAAATTCATAAGAATATTATTGTCTTATCATGCAATGTAGTAGGCATCCTGTGGCACTATTCTCTTACCCAACTTATTTACAGTACTGCTGAGTACATGATCAATAAATATTACAGTGTTTGTCTTACTGGATTTTTTATGGCACCCAGCAATTGTACAGGAGACGAGTCCTGTCAGACGTGAGTTTCAATGAACGAGTGTGTGTGTGTCAGCATCGGCGCTGGGGCTGCAAGTTCAGAGGCTTCGTTGGGAGATTTCACAGCAGCACTGTACTCACAAATGTCCAGGAAAAACTCATAGTTCTTTAGTTTCCAATCTTTAAACTTCTTTGACGTTAGGTTGGGATCATCCAGAAGGCTGTTGATAACTGTGAGGTCCCCTTCCTTCGCCTATCAAATGCCAGAAAGACACGGTATATGTCAAAATGGAATTTATGCCACATTTTTTACGTCCACACTTTATTTCTTCTTTGATATTAATGCCAAGTCCTAGGGAAGCTACTACGACACTTTAATCTTTTACCTGCGTTCAGGAACTATTCCAGCTTAAACTGTTTGACAGCTCAGTCCTCGATGCTTCCTACAGCCCTGCCTATAAAGGATGCCAAACGGTTGTGGGTTTTTAACTTAAGCTGGAACATGCTTGCTTTCAAGTATTTTTAGTTTCTTTGGAACTTGATTCTAAAGCTGCAAAGAAAGCCTCATCCATGGAAAAAATGATTAAGAGATTATACTTTTACTAGTTCATGTCGCTCATACACAAAATTAATGATGAAGCCTTACTTTTAAAGTGCTCTTTAGAACTCTGATGTGGTGAAGCTTTTCATTGATAACCGGATCATTGCATCGCTTTACAAAGGACTTGCGGAACTCCTGCTTGGTGGAAGGACGCTGCTCTCCAAAAGCTGACAGACTAGCTTGTTCCAGAGATTTGTATAGCTCTTGCAGACCATCTGTATTTTCTCCAGTTTCTTTTATGTTTTCTGAAAGAAAATAGATAAAGAAACCTAAGAAGCGAGCTAATCGTTCATCTGAAGTCCCTAAAATCAGGAAGCGGTACTGCAGCTTCATGTACAAAGTAACCCTATAACTCAGTCTTCCATTTTTTGTTTTGATACAACACGAACGTTTTGCTCAGCCCCAAAGGCATATTTTTAGCTCTATATGCAAGCGTTTCAAGTACAAACTCCTGTGCAGTGGCTGATGAATTTGCCAACACGTAACAGCTGGCAAACAACCACAAAAGCCTTGCTGGGAATAATGGCAATACGCTCTGGCTTTCAACAGCAGTAAAGAGGATCACAACATCTCCAGAAGCTTACCTTCTGCACAGAAACTATTATGCCTTCTCACAGGAACGTTCTCTTCCAGCTTGTCATCCGCTCCTTCTATGGACTTTGCACATCCCTTACCCCTGACATCTCTGTTTCGGGGAAGGCTTTGGCTGCGCTGCTTCTGTGGCCTGCTCTGAGAGCTGTGTCCCCTTTGACATTCCACCAAAGGGAAAGGCCCATCCTGCTCGTAATTGTGACGTCTTTGTACTGGTAGCGTTGCTTGTCTTCGTTTGTCTGGTGACATTCCGGGCCGGCCGCTCACATACTCTGCATCGGGAGGAACAGTCTGAAGGAAGTGGAGCCCTGAACTGGTTAGTGGCGTCTCTATCAGATCCTGCCAGGAGCGTCTTTCTCGGTAGGGAGGTCTGCATCCTGACGAGTGTGTGCTTCCTGCTACATCTTGTCGAGAGTCCTCGGCAGAAGAATGAGAATATGTTGATTCACTCGAAAAGTGTCGACCGTGTTTGGCTTCGGGGAATGGACTTGAAGAATTCACCTGAAAAGATATAAAAGCGTCGTCTGACTATAAGACAACGTTTGGAACAGAACCAAGAAGATGACTGTAGTGTAGAACAGCATGTGAGATACACAAATAAAATGGGCTGATGTGTGTGTTTTGATATGTCGTAATACGAACCTCTGTAAACAGAACATGATTAGCTGTGAGAACTTCAGTGCAAGTGCTGTGTTTTAACCACTCCCTATTCTTGTTTTGCACATTCTCTGCCATCGGCAGCTCCTGCTGGAAAGGACGGTATAAGACTGGAACAGGTTTCCTGAAGACCTGTCCAGTTCACACTCAGTCCAGCAGTGTGCTGTGACCACATGGAAGTCCGCAAAAGAAACCGTAATTGGATTTCCTTTCTTTTTTTTTTTTTCAGGGGATAAGTATCCAGCCCAACAGAAAAAAAAAACAAACTTCAGCACCCAGGAAGATTTTTGAATTTGGGGGGACTGCTGAACTTCTCTCAAATGATTTTAATTAATTCTGCTGGGTCTGTATAAAATTTTAATTCAAAAATAAAGAGATAGGCAAAAAAAGTGGAAAAACAGAAAGGGAGGGGCTTAACCTGTATCCCAGTTGATAAAACAGCATCACATGGGTGAAAATCAGTCTGAACTTCACCCATGTGATGCTGTTGCCTCAGTCACTCTTTCTTTGGTTCTGGCTGTGTGAGGATCGTGTCATTCACGCTGAAGAAAAATCTGAAAGAAAAATAGAGAACAGTCCTATCTGTGCTTAGAAACAGAATAATCGTCACAACCTGTCTATGTTCTGTATAATAGAAATGTTCTTGCTTGCTACTGGAGCCTCTTCATATACAAAGTGTCTCTTTTCCCCCTCACTTATCAAAACCTGTCTGTACACAGTTCATTAGAAGTACTTTTATCAGCCACTTAACCTCTTATGACACTAACCGAAAATCGCGTCGCTATGATGGTGTGGGACACAGTGCTTCCTGGTGTAAAAAAGCCCTTGCCTCCAAAGATATGTTCTTAAATGTTTGGACTAAAACGTGATTCCTGCGTGAATGTGATCTGATCTTCATCTCTAGCATCCAGTATCCAATATTCATACTTGGAAAACTGTCTCAGTTAATACAAACTGTCCCATCCACCACAGTCTTTTCATGCTCTGAAGTCAACATTTGAATATTCTGTTTGTATTATCGGGTGTAGGCTCACAAATCGCACAAAAAAAGTGTTATGTTTACAGTCTGGGGACATATCTGTGTAAGGAGACATTTACCTCTGCTCCCTTTGTAATTGACTTGTTATGGAAACGTTCTTAGCTCATGAGGAACAGCAGTAGTTTCATCCTTAGAGGGAGATCTTTGTTCTGCCTTCACGGTAATTAAATATTCCAAAGCAAGGACAAAGCAAACCAAGGCACACAGATAGTTTTTTGGTGACCTAATGTCAAATGCAATATTTATAACTCACTGAGGGTGTTCGATGGTAGGTGTCACACAGTGTTGAAGAGCCCTCCTGCTTCAGGGTTAAAGAGCCATCGATGTCATCCTGGTCGCTTTCACTCCAGTAATCTGCTAACAAAGCATTCCGGGTTTCACTCTGGTACTTTTCCACAAGAAAGCAGCTCCCACCTTTTAAAAATAGCATCAGCATGCCAAGGCAAACATTTCACAGTCACCTGGGCAGCCTGGCAGTCACTAAGGAACAGCCTTGTCAAAATGGCTGGCACCTGAGATATCTGGTATGTAGAAGGACCTTCACATGTGTTGGGATGGTGTTACAGAAAGCAGGGTAGGCACCTAACTCCCAGAGGACAGAAAAACCAGACTTTCAAAGAGGAACTTCATTCTAGATGCCAAAGTAGAGCTGATCCTCAACACTTAATTGAATTAACAGGTTTCCCCATGGGTGATGGTGCAAAAGGCAAGGCTCAGGCATCTCCTGAGCTCAGGAGATGCAGAAGCAGTTCCAAAGCTCATATTGACATGTTTGGGATGTCTCCGTTTGCTCTAGGGTGATGAGCATACCCGATGGCTGTGATCTGGGAGATCGTACCTCACCCTGAACCTTGCATTCCCTTAATCACTTAAGTAATTCTCAAAATTATTACTGAGGTTTTTTCTTCTTTGGTGGTGGCACCAAAAAATGTAGTTCTTCAAGGATATGGATTCTTATGAAAATGTATATTTTAAAATATACAGCACCTATGTTAATAAAGAAGCCAGTTCCGACATCTCCAACTTTGTTCAAATAATGAACCGATTTGTACTCTCTGCTCTCCTCTCCTAATTACAAGCCCTGAAGCATTACCTTCATCTGGATGAATATCCTTGTCATCAGGCGTGTAACCAATTGCTGCGAGACCCAAGCGATTCATCCATCTAAGAGAACAATAAAAAACAAGGAAGAGAGATACTTAAAAGGAACATCTAATGTAAACCTGAGGGCATACACATTCTTAACGTTTGGAAAAGTCAGAGACAATGCTTAGTCCAAAAACTGAACACTGTCCAGGCTGTTAAAATCACGATTCAAATGTGTTCGGTGGTTAATAATTTGAAGTGGAGGATGTTCATTTATAAACAGACGTACTTCTGGGCTTGTGCTCACATCTGCTGGAGGATGTTTGCTTAGTGGTGTATCAGACTTCTTGCATTTTATTCTACTGCCTGGAAACCTGAAGAATCATGTCATCAATCTTCCCTAAGTCACCAAGAGAACGTGAAGCACGCACACTAATATGCTAACTTTTGCAAGGACTGAATGAAATTCTTAGAATAGTCTGTGCAGAACAGAGAACGTCCAGCTCTGCCTCCACCTACAGCAATATCAACATTATTTTCCTTTGAATCTTTTAATACAGAATCCTAGGTTTCTAAAACAAGGCTTGGTAAATTCAGAATACTCCAGTACTGGCATTTCATGTTGGATGTTCCAGTTGCTTTCTTTGTCCCGAAAATAATTAGTTTAATCAAAAGTAAGATTTAATTAGAAACATATTAGAGTTTGTTTTGGGGGAAATAGTCTTAGAGTTTTCTTTAGATAAGATTACTGGATGTTTATACAATATCTAATTGAAAGACAGGAAAAAAGAACATTAACACAGAGAGAGAAAATTCACTTCTTAATGTTTAGCAAATGGAAAAATCAAGAATCAGCTTATTTTCACCCACAAGGAAATATAACTGAAGAAAATAGCCCTATTAAGAGACATCAGTAATGACTGGGATGCATTCTTAAGTATTCCCTTACTCAGTGACTAAATTATTTACTATGTCATTAATTTCCTAGTGTATTGCATACGTTTTCTGGAAGCGGCTCTTTTTAAACGTTACAATGTAAAATCCCTTAGCAATTATGTTCTTGGTTAATGAATCATATAATGACAAAAACATCTTTCAAAGCCTTCAAGAAAGACATCGGTGAGCAGCCCATGCTGTATCATAAGGACAAGGTTTTGGCGGATGAAAACGAGAAAACTATTCAGTCTAATTCTTTCCCACTTGCGGTAGACCAGACAGAAGCTTGTGAGGACGTGGGTGGCGGTGTCACTGGTCTATCAGCACAGTACACGGAAGATGGTGCACGCAGCAGGGAGGCAGAGAGTGAAGGAAGAGCGAACTCTCCTAAAAATAGCGCGAAGTTCAGCACGTATCGATCTCCCGGTCTGAGCAACGCTCTGCAGCTGCTCAGAGCAAGGATCTTCATCTGTAATATTAGCTGTAACACTGACTCATTGTATGGCCTTCAGCAAATCGTTCTACACATCTTATGACGTTCTTAAGCGTCCAAAGGGGACAAAAGCATTTACTTGCTCACAGGGAATTGTTACAGGGTTTAATTTACTTGCAAAACTATGAAAATGTAAAAAAAATCGGACAATGCTATTGCTTTGCCGTTCAGTATTAAAACGGAAGTGAGCAAATTGGAAAAAAAAATGGAAGCGATGATTAGTTTTCACAAGTATCATCGGCTGCAGGGTCAGGACTGCTCACAGAGACATTGTATCAGCACGTCGATAACTCCTCGCTATCGGGAAGGAAGTACATGTCAAATGGATTAACGGGTTTTCAGCAAAGCTTTTCTGCAGTGCTCACCAGCATCATTTCATCCAACAAACGACATGCTGATCGCTTGACATTTGCTTCCCTTGAAAGGCACGTTCTGTATTGCAGTAATTGAAATGACATCATACCCTTGCTCATTATTAAACATTTGTATTCACTATTTTTTCAACAGTTCCTGAATTTCTAAACTCATTAGCATCGGAGCAAAATAGCTCCAGTCATACTTCACCATATGCCTTTGGCAGTTAAAGCAGGATGGCTCTGCGGCTTCAACCCAGCTTCTGCTTAAGCACCAATGATAAATTAGGATTCATCATCATTTTCAAAGTGAAAACAGACTTGGCCATTTTGGTGCTCAGCGCATGGACATTTTTAGTCTTAAATTCCTTGCCGAATTTATCTTGTTGCTCATTGATAATCTGAGGGTTTCAAACCTAGGTAACAGTCAAAGTGTTTGCATTAACCTCCAAGAAAACACGGATATTCTTAGTGTACGCAGCGTCTCAGCTTTACTCGTATGGCCTCAAAGTGCAAATCTGGAATTAGCAGAAGGTAATCTTCCATCTCTAAGACTGCTCAGATTTTTCTCTTCCAAAGAAGATCCCCAGCTATAGTTGCAAGTACTTTCTTACCTCATTTACCACAATTTAGAGCTAGCTCTTTGTCAAGACAACAAAAAGGGTTATCTGATGACATTCAGTGGCTTATAATGATAAAATCTCTTCTGCTAACAGAGAAAGAATCTCAATTTTAGGTTTTGTGTTTTAAAAAAAAGCATGAGCGAATGTTTTTGAGGTTAATCAGGAGTTATAGAAGTGCTGAGATTACAGATCCTTTTCTTGGAGTTAACTTCTTTTTTTTTCTGAGGAAATGCAAACTCAGTTCAAAAAGAACGCTGTGTAAACTTGATGAATTTACTTGATGAGCAAACCACTTTCATTTTTAAGAAAACAGGCAGTCAGGGCTATAAAAAGTTCACTGTGGAAAGGCTGGAAACTCAGCCATTTAGTCCTGAACTCTGCATTGAATTCCTTGTAGGCAAATGTCGGGTTTCGGGAAGGCAACCGAGTGTGTGTCAGAATTGGGCTCTCCAAGGGACAGGTGAGCGCGTGTCGCATTGGAGGTCACACGATGCCAGGCTACGTGCTACACCTGACAAGCAGCTACACTGGAAAAAAAAGGCAGGAGATTGTTTGTCTAATTTCGTTGGTATAGTTGTACCCCTAAGAGCTCTTTGGATTTCACGTGATCACAAAAAGACACGAGTTACTCTGGCAGGTACACGTACAGCAATCTTACATTGTGTGCATCTCTATAGATCTTGGCCCCCTGAGGCAGAAAGTTGGACTCCTCTTGCCCCCAGAACTCTACCTTTTTTCTTTCATAATGTCAACAGCTCTCTCCTTTTGATAATGAAATTAAACAGCACATTTCGCTAAGTTTGTGTCTGGACCACTCAACAAACGGCAGGGTTTGCGTTCTAGGTAGAAATTAGTTGTGATGACTTGGAGCTGTAGTAAATATCCCAAGGATACTTTGCTACAACATTTTACCTTCAGTATTGTACAACATCTCCGTAAGGTATAATATCCATCTTACTAAGGTACGTTGTAACAACTTGCAAGGGATGAAGAAGTGTATTAATTACATTTTATTGCCTGTATCTTAGCGAACCAAAGGCAGGGAGAGGTAAGCCTCAAGTAAAGTCATCTAAATACACACGTAAGTTTTGTACTTTGTCTTAATGGTTTAAATTCTAAATAAATCAGACTTGGCTTTAATTAATTCTCTTGAGTACAAAGAGGCACTGTTGTCATTGCTTTGGGATAAAATAGAGCTGCATTGTAGAAAGTTAAGTTAAATTTACTGAGATAATTCTGGTTAGTACCGGGGGATTACAGCCCAGGGCCTCTTTGGAGAGTCTGATTCTACCCCCCGGCCTGGAAAGCGATGATTACAGAGGTGCTGAGGGCAGTGATGAACTAAGTAGCTGTGACAATAATCAAAACTTGATACTGAAGAGTGAGTCATGCCTGAAATGCCCTGAATTGTCAGGAGTCAGGAGCACGTTCTCTTACTGATCATTTAATCAAAACACTGGAAAATGTTCAAGTGGACCAAGCAATCGGGGAAACAATTTTGTATAGCTCCGCTTCCTGAATTAAATACAAGAACATGCCATTAGTCATTGTACAAATGCAGCAAGTTTCTGTTTACTGACTGCTGTAATTTACTCCTGCCAAGTATGGTGATGAGCCAGCCCAAGGTCAGCACAAGGTTCTGGGATTGAAGGCAACAGTCGTTTTCATAGTGGCAACACACTTCACCCACTTGGCTACTCCTTTCTATGGGCCGGAGTAAAACAGCACGGGTTAAAAAACCCAAAGCAACGTGGACAAGCTGTTCCAGTAAATTTGAGACAACTATTATGTTTAGTGTGGGAGAATAAAAAGCAAAGGCAAGAGGGCAAGCATTTAAAAAAAAAAAGGTGGTGCAAGGCTGTTCTTTTTAGGGTTATAGTTAAAACTGTGCCATAAATCCATGGAGAACAGGTCAGGGAGTAGCGAGTTTCTGACATTCAGGTAAGTTTTATTTGCTGCTATATGCTAGATACACCGGGCATATACAAGATGGCTGGTTTATAGAAAGAACTATTTAATTCAAGTGAAAAATTAAATAAAGGGTATACCCTGCAAAGGTGTAAACTCAAGAAAGAATCAATCCACTTTCTTTCTGTTAAATGTTCCCTTAGAAGTTAAACTAATGAAATACCAAGGCATTGAAGGGTAGAATAAATAGATACATATTTCTTGCATCTTTTAATCAATTAATAGTTGCGCTTGTGTGTCATCTCAGGGTTGTATTATAAATCTTCCAGTGCAGGAATATATCTTTGCTTTTGAGCTTGCATCTACACTTCAGATTACTTGGTTAAAAAAAAAACCCAAACGAAAACCAGAACTAATGTGGAGGTTAAATCTGACTTAATCAAGTTATGTTTAAGTCTATTAAAATATAGATTCACTTGAATCCTTTGTTTCATACATAGAATTTATTCAGTCCAATTTATATTTAGTTTCTGATGAAGAACTTTGTATTGTATTTTTTTACATCAGTGGAATAATTGGATTCCAGAATTCACTGTAGAGTTCTCTGCAATACAGAATTATATTTTAAAGTCTGTTTTCTCCTTGTTATGCTGGCTTCTCCCTGACCAGTCTTTCTTACTGGACACCTGAAAAATCAATACAGTTCCCATTTTGATTCCTAAGGTACGTTATTTTCACTATTTTCTGAGGTTATACAGGTAATATATTCATTTAACAGAATAAAGGTTCCTGTAATAGGTATGGCTAAAATGATGCCTTGATTTTCCTCAACACAAAAGGAGCCCCAAAACCTCACAGTGAAATATAACACTGAGTAAAATCTCAATGAGCTCATCTCTCCAAATATATCAACTCTCAGCAGCCTGTATTTCTGCTGTTTTATTTGTCACAGTTGCTGGAATTTGTTAAGTAAAACCATTCATGGGATAAACAGCAAGTACTCTCTGATTTGATAATGTGACGTGACTCTGGTGATCTTGTTTCATGCATTGTCTTCTCAGATTTGTCAGGCCGGAAGAATATGAAAAAAACCTCAGACAGCTTAAGAGTTGACAAGTGAACCATGGCAATTTATGCCCTCTTTGCATGTGCATCTACTTCATGCACTTAATGGGAAGATTTTTTGTTTGTTTTTTTAACTTCACCCTGTCAACCCAACGCACAACTGGGCCTTTGTAGCCGGAAGTCTGTTTGGTGGGGTTGCTTGGTTTGTTTTTCACAGGGGATGACAGACAAAAAAATTCACTACTTCTGTAGCAAATAAGTTATCCTGCTGGTAACAAACAAAATAGCCTCTTACTGTATAAATACAGGTGTGTGTCGCAAAGAATACACACACACAATCACTTTACGACAGCTTGTATTTTCAGATAAAACTAATAATAAGCCCTACCTAAGGAGATCTCCCAAAACCGTCACAAAAACTCACTCCACTGGAACTTCTCTCGCCAATTTGCAAACACGTTTGTGGCAGCACTGACACCGCTCAGGCAAATCAAAAAAGAGGAATCATTGCTCTGTCAAGCTTGGAGTTCCAAGCTGATACTTAAAGGAATCTGTTAGAATGGCAATAAGATTTTTTTTTTCAGTAGTTGAATGTGGTTGCTGGATTTCACCCTTCTGTAGCTTTGTCCCATTGCATTTACCACCTTACTCTGGGTAATTCACTAAACTTTCTGGGTAGCCACTTAAAGGCAAGTCCTAGCTGCTGCATGCACCTACCACCTCTTACACTGATGTGCAACCATGTAGTATCCTCCAGGTAGTATTTCTACTATCCTTGAGAAAGTACGGGTAAAGGATAAAAAGCTGTAAATGTGAATCCAAGCCCGGATGTCTTAACATTTAATGCATGCTGTAATTTCACTCAGTTATTCAAGCTTTCCCCCCAGCTTTCACCCAACGATTGGCCCAGAAGAAAGCTCTGGAGAAGTGAAACATTCTTTATGAGCAAGAGAGCTGAGATTAGTACGGCCTGAAAAGGTACAGGTGGAGATTTGGGGGGTTTACAGAGGACTTTCACTTTCTTGTGAAAATGTGTAATTCTACTTCTGCATACTCTTAAAGAAATCAGATCAGATAGGCCAAAGAATTCTGTTAAGTGCCTGACTTACTTATGTATATTATTTCTTTCTATTACTAAAAACTTCAGATTTTACAATATGAACTTATTGTGGTGTTATACTACAGATACTTCATGACTGTTCATTCATCATGGAGAGATACAGCCCTGTAATCACAAAATCTGCTCTATTAAATGCGCTCAAACTGTTTGACTCCCAGGAGAACTATCCCAGCTCGCAATGGTATTATTTACAGCAGAATTTGATTAAGTTAATTTTGTAATTTAACCTAGTAGAGAAAGGCAGTGCAAATCCCAGCTCCTGTGCGTTAGGGATACGTTCACACCTGAATGCCAATTTGGGTTGTGGATTGGATAATTGCAGTCGTGTGTCGTAAACGCCTTTAGTGTAATGCTGGGAGCTGGTGGATCGCAAACCCTGTTAAGGGGGAAATAGTAGTTCACAAGTCTATGGCAGGTAGTCCATAAATCATAGAAAGGAGGAGGTAGGTGGCTAGCCAAAAAAAAGGGGATTTTGAAGACTTACAGCTCTGTACTAGTGCTTCCCAGTGTGGTATTTTTCCCAGACGGAGCACTGCAGCTCTACTATCGCACTGTTTGCTCCCATACACGTCGTGGTTTCATCCAGCCTCTGGGGCTTGCAGCTAATTCTGATCAGAAAATTGTTTTACTTGTGCTGCAACTCATGAGCTTTTATGTGAGAACAATAAATTAGAGGCCTGAAGTGGCCCCGGGCACGGACTATTTCTCCTGGATTTGAAACATGTTTATAGGAACATAAAGGAAGGAGGGGAAAACCTGCTGTTTGTGTTTACTTACAATGCTATTGGGAATGTCCATTTCAGGGATCCCTATCTGCAAAATGTCTTTCCTGTTTTGCAGAAGTATTGCCTTGCTTTTCATCGGGTAAGGAACTGAGGAGTAAGAGCGCTTTCATAAATTACTCAGCTCTATCTGTTAACTGTTACATTAGGACAGACACGATTACTCTGCTGCTCACTTCTCCAGAAACTCTTGTTTAAGAGTGGCACTGCCTAACAGGGGCATATGTCTGACATTTTTTGTTGCCAAGACCTAAGTTATTACCTTACCTGTAAATGAGGATTGAAAGTAAATTAAAACTGTAAAAGCTGCATTAATACTGGCCCACGATCTGATTTGGCCAAGATCTATCAAGAAGAATAAGATGCCCAAAATTTAAGGAAGACAGCTGAATGGACTTTAGTAGTAAAGAGGATGATTTGGGGAAAGCCTTGAGTAGCTTGCTTGTTATAACCCATATATAAAAATACAGAGGGTATGCGCTCTGAAATTCACTGAAAATCAATGGAGGTCTAGTTCAGAATCCTTCCATTTTCAACAGTTTCTTGCTAAGAGAAATACTGTGTTAGAATCTGTACTTGGAAAATACTGGGAGTAACCCCTACAAGATGCGTCATCATTCTGTTTCGGTGGGCAGCAGGTATTTGTGGTATTTTTTGAATGAATGCCAAAGATGTATGGGAGTTATTAAAACGGCAAACTTCACCCAGTTATTCAAATTGAATGTGATAAAATTATTCAGCTTGAAATAGGAACTTTTAAAAAATGTAATATTTGGCGTCCATGATGAGATTGTAAATGCACCGCACACTCCAATCACACGGAAGTTTTAAATAAAGTAGATATTGTAAAACAACTGAATATTAAACTCAATGCTAATTTCCTTAGAAGTGTTAAAGCCATAACATGTTATGCATGGAAGGGTAATAGATGAAGCACTTCTGGGAAATGAAGCCTTTAACAAGCTCAGAGTACCCCGTGACCGTGGCAGGCAAAAGATGAGCTCATCAATTTCATTATTAATTCATTTCTAAGAACACAACTATGCTCATGTAAGACCTGACAAAACAGCATGAGCATTAATTTTGCAAACCAAAGTGTGTCTGCACCATGCAACACAGCAGGCAAAATTCAGCTGCAGCGGCGTAACTCTCTCTGCTACATACAAATCAATTACTACCCCTCGGTATATTTTTTTTTTTTACAGCAGTGTGGTATTAAAGGCAGATTAAAATATTCTGGAGTGGCAAAAAAATTATTAAACAATGACTCTGAAGTAAGAAACTGCAAAAACAGCTATTAAAACAAAAGCTGGTTGTAAATGCAGTTGAAAAAAGGGTTTATGATCCCCATAAAGTGAATAAAGAAATGCAATGTTCCTCTCCCTGTTTAGAACTCCTTTACTTTCCAGTGTGAAAGATCTACCCTTCTGTCAGCATAGAAAATCTAGTCAAATTTTGTGGTGGCAGCAGGAGTGTGAGATACCATGCAGAGTATCTGCCCTATTTCCTCAGATTACATGGTTAGCGATTAGCTGGGAAGACAGAGATTTGTGAAATTAGTATTTGAAGTACATTTTTCATCTCTGAATCTTGCTTACTCGTTGCACATTGCACACGGGATATCTGGGAGAAGGAATTCCAGGAAGCGTGTCAAGGCTGCAGGGGATGCCCGGGGATTTTACCGAGGCAGCACAGCAATCCATCATTTGGGCTGGGGAGTGAACTACAGTTACTCGATGGGAATAGCGTTTCTGAAGGAAAAATACTGCAAAATATACTTCAAGAGGAAGTTCACCCTTTGTCTTTTCTCACGGGAAGCAGACCCAAAAAGTCAGGAAAGAGGCTGTCGTAAATTCCAGACTAACATGGCAGCATGGTATGAAAATACATCCTGGCACCTCTCCAATGTTCCTCTCTGTGAAGGCTGTGAACTGTCGTAAAGACAACTTCGTTGGCTCCCCAGTGTAGAAAAATCAATGAATATTGTAAGAGTGGTTTATTGAGTGTGTGTCAAGACTTCCTGGTTTTCTTTGAGTCGGAGCGTTTTATGGTATAATAGAAAGATATGATCGATGGCACTTCAACAAATCACAGCTATCGAAGTAGCTCAAATCAAGAGAGAAACCATGCGTAGTTCAACATAGCAAGAGGTCCTCACGTGTCAGTTTTGGACCAAACAAATCTCAGCTACGTTACGTAACTGAACAATAGGACACGTTAATGTTGAAAAAAATATTTTCCAGCAGATTTATCTCCTAAAAATGACATCTAGCCACAGTGAGACGCTCCTGAGAACTGAAATCATCATCAGCGGATGATGAACTGGCCTGAAAAGTTTCAATACAGCCGGTCTTATACATCAATACAGTATTTCTTGAAGGGCCGTGTAAGGCACAGAATGGAAATGTTCAATTTAAAAATAATTTTTAAATGTTAATATCCCAAAGAAAAGAAGTTCAGCTGTATCCTGAGGTAGCTGTGTCTAAGTCTGCGAACAGGAAGAACAAAGTAAAACTCAAAGTTGTAGCGGTCTCTGCCAGGAAAGATTTAAGGCTTCGAAGTAAGGTAACCTCGTCCCATGTGTCCTCACTTTCTACCTCAGCTGGGAATAAACAAATTACTGAGTGACAGGGGGAGGTAGAACATTTGACTCTGCCTTTGGGAATCAAAGGTACCTCCCTACCTTTATCTACCTTCTGCCTTCATCGCTGAATCGCAGAATAGAAGCACAGAGTAATTTAGGTCAGAAGAGGTCTCAGGAGGTCGTCTGTTCCCACCCCACCCAGAGCAGAGCCAACTTTAATGTTGGATCAGGTTGTTCAGAGCCTTGTCCAGTCAAGTTTGGAATGTCCTCCCAGCACGTCCAAGGACATTTCAAAACACACAGCAAAGCCAACAACCGAACTTTGCTAGTCTCTGTTCCTTGGCAGGACAGTGATGCAATGAACATTATTAATTATTACTAGTTTTTTGTTGTTTGGGGTTGTGTTCTTTGGGGTTTTGTTTGGCTTTGTTTTGAATTGTTTTTAAACTCTGTCATGAAAATAAGTGCACCTCATTACTTCAATCCCATTCCTGTTAAAAAAAAAAAACAACTTCAAATGACTTTTCTCTGGTTTTAGGTCATGTCACGTTGCTGTGGATTATCACTTTTTATATACCAGAAACTTCTGTGCCACGTTACCTTTCTAGCCTTGATCCACAAAAAAATTAGAAGCGTGATAAACTTTATGCCCGTTAACAAACAACAATTCTAATGAATGCGGATGAAACCGACAACACTAACCGATCTTTGCCGAATTGTGCCATGTGGAATGACAGAAAATTTCAGCAAACATAAAATGAGCCACACAATGTAACACTGTGCATACCAAAATCACGGGGGGACCGAGCGGGCTGTGCTGAGAACGCTATCGGTCTGCTTTACATCATGCTCCAAAAGTATGCTTCTGGGTGAGATGAAATCTTGTTTGCAATTATTGGAGTATTGTGTAAAGAATACCTGACTTACCTATTCATTTCTTCAAGGCAGTCTGTTGCAAAGTAGAAGCTCTTTATTTTGGGGTGGCATGCTTTGAAGGCACTATAAAATAAGCAGAAAGAATTAAAAAATACCTTTTCCTTCAAACAGTTTGTCTATAAATACTTAGGACCAATGCGCTCTACAATTCTTTAGCATCTTACAAGTTTCACAGACATGTTGAATCTTCCGTCTGAATCTCTTGCTGGATAAACGTATAGATGGATTCCTACTGAGGGACACTTGGGAACTTAAGTGGTACTTTGGAAAAGTGTCAAAAGCCCTCAAATGACTTAGAAACGTAAATCCTTTCAATAACCAGTGATGTTATACATCTAAAAACTTCTTGGGTGAACTTGAAAATCTTACTGAGCATGTTTAAGTACATAGTAGTTGTATTCCAGAGATCCCCAAAGGAGTCAGAGTTTGATCCTTCCACATCCTCTCATACATTTCATGACTAAATGTGCGTTTTGTGTCCCACTCAAAGAAATAGAGTGCTGCCAACTTCTGTGCTATAACTCTCTCATATCTTTATTGTAACTTTGATTCTGACTATATCTGTGAATTTGTCCAAATATTATGTGACATTAACAAATGAGGAAGAGAAGGACTAGAAAGACAAACATCCAGCCAGTAATTGCATTCAACTGGAGATAACGTTTAACAGCACTCTCAAATTCTCTCTACTTAGTCATAAGACTGCAAGATCTCAAAAATAAACAAATAAAGGAATGTTTCCTAAATTTGATACACTACATTTTTAATGCCTAATTATAATCTTCACTCAGTGTGAGTTCAACAGAAGCAAAGTGGAAAGTTCTAGGTAATATAAGTGGCAGGTTTGCTTGAAGTTGATAAGAATTTTAAAGTCCCTCGGACAGTCTTAACTCTTTAAATAGTCATTTCTAATTCTAGCAATTACTTTGCCAAGTTACTCCAAACGCAACCATATCCCAAGTACTTTACTTCTCGATCTGCTAATCTTTGCCGCATTTTTCCTGCAATCAGCGTGAGTCATTAATAGTGAATACTTCTTCATCTTTCACCTAGCAAATAGCAGAGCTGCCGATATTTAAATTTAAACGTTATGTATATTGTTGCATTATAATTCTATGTCTCTCACTATATTTTTGGTGCACGGTTTGTTCTCATGGATAGCTTTTGATTCAAGAAGTCTGAGCTCCTCGGGGTTCCACCTCCTGCCGCTTTGGTGATTTTAAATTAATGCAAAGGTTAATTTATAGAGTGAAGTTCCTTGAAAAGAGCAAGTTAAAGTAGAAATCGCTGGAAGAGTTCCAAAAGCATATTGCAACAGGTTTATCTTAATTTTTAAAGGCTGTACTGTAATTAGGACAACGTTAGCAGCATACTATGCTACACCCTTGGCTGAGGTGCTGAAGAGTAGCCTTGTAGGTTGTTCAGAGCACATGCATGAGATAATAAGCAAGCTCGAAGTCTTACAGCACGGGTGATTATAGAGCACATTAAAATGCTTTTTATTAATGTTTTTGTATTGTATAATCCCTAAGCTCTCCGTCAGTTGAGCAGTTATTTGAAAACTGTGAAGAGCAATAATCGTATGTCTTACAAAATGTTGGTGTGAGTGTAATGAAAAGAAGTATTGCTATCAAGGAAACCACAAACTCGGAGTGTTAAAGGCTATTATTTTGATTAGTTGGCAAATGTTAAAACCCCCTATGTTGTAATTCATAACTTTTATATTAAAATACTGACATTTTTATGGTAATTACTAGATGTAAGAATTAGATTAGGAATCATTGCACACGAAAAACCCATGATGCAACATTTCTACTATTAATAGCTTAAATGCAAATAAGCGTTGTATTAATTACTCTGATTTATCGCCGTTTTCAGAGACTAAAGTGAATGCTGAAGAAGATTCACCGGGGCACATCGATTTTCTCATATAAATTATTAACACAAACGCGTAACAGGCTTTCCTCGCAGAAGGTCTGCAGAAGAACGAGGCACCAGCAGAACTGTCTCTGCGCGGTTTCCCACCTCATGGTAAGTTGACCTTTGCACAGAGGATCATCGTAAAAGACTTAGGAAGTATTTGAGTATTGTTTTGTCATCTAGACATTGGTCATTTCACCTGCAGATCCTCATCTCCCCAACTACTTGTTGTTTGCGAATAAAAACGGTGAGTACACGGAAACCCCGAGTAGGGAGGAAGCTTTCCCAATGCCCACTAGATGGCAAACGCTTGTTAATTATATCCCCTGATTGGGAAGCGTTTAATGCAAGAGGGTTTGATCATTATAGACATAAATTTTAAGTATACTCTGGACAAATTAATGATTTCTTTTACTCGATTCGCATAACATGATTTTAGTGTCAAACATTCTTATCAGTCTTAGTCTCCTATTACTTAATGTGGAATTTTACTCCTGACTACCAGGAACTCCAGCAGCTCTAGCAAAGCAGATGATACCTGTCTGCGAGTAAGAAACGTGGAAGAGTTGTGTTTTTGTGCACAAACACATATATGTGAGCGCTACGTTACACGTCGCTAATTAATTACACAGTAATTAACAAATACTATACCTCCTTACAGAAGTTCTGTACAGAACTTAATTTTTAATTCTCAAAATGGAAAGTCTCAACTAAACAAATACTCTCGCGTCGCTCTCCTATTTCCGCGTGGTTTGCTGCTCTCGCAGGTGTATTTTTGGCGGCGATGCCAGCACGCTGTTTTCAGCTGGGCTGAGCTCCGTGCCACGTCTCCACCTTCTAGTGCTACATTTGCCCACCCGTCTTCCCGTTCTGAGATTGAAGTATGGCCTCGAATTGGAGAGGATTATGTGGCGGATTTTAAGATTCTAATCCTCTTGATTAATCCTGTTAGAATATCACATGATGGAGTTTCTGCTTGTAAATAGGATTATTTTCCTAGACAGGAAATTTACCTACATAAAAGCATCAAAATGCCAATATTGGGGGTTTGATCAACCTTTTAAAAGCTAGAATATGTCAGAGTTAGTGTGATAAACAGAACTTTGGCTCCACTATGCTCTTGTAATGTGATATAATCTGTGATTAGGTGTTTGAAAATCCCATTCTTAGAGGAAGCCTACCTCAATTAAGGCGCAGAGAGTGGACTTGCTGGAGAAGTAAATCGGGATTATACAACAGACACCGCGATTTTCTGCAGGACTCCTGTCTCAGTTATGGAATTTGTGGCTGTGTCATCACATGCAGAAAGAGCAGGAATTTTTTCAAGGGTAAATCAGTTAAATGCTGCAGGTCTTCCTGCTTATGCAAAGGAGTTCTTGTGTGCTAAGTCACAGCAAACAGACTTAATAATTGGTTACTACATGAAAGTTCCTTCACATCTTTCTGCCAGATATTCTGATAATCGACTGCAACGCTGAGCACTGACAGCGGCAGTGACATCGTGTGCTGCTACATCCTCACCTGCGCTGAAGAAAACGGGTCTTTGCTGTTATGAACTAGAGATCCCAATTCTGTGGGAGCTTTTGATTTTACTGTTTTGCGGCTCTGTTTCTGGGCTGCAAAATGTGACAATAACTCCATCTTCATCTCCCCAAAGTGTCACAGATTATTATTAGGGAAGCATTTAGACACACTAGCATTAAGAACTGCAGAAGTGTCTCCAGGGAAATCATTGTAGATGTACAGAGTAATATGAAAAACGCAGAAGAATGATCCCTATATTTTTACCTTTGGCTTTTTCGGAGGGCCCCCAGCAGGATGCAGTAATGTAGACGTGGTGTAGTGAGTACTGTCTGTAAGGGAATAACCACTTCCTCCGTCTGTTGGCCGCACTCCAGCGAGCAGAGCCCAGGAAGCTGTGAGCCTTCTTTCTCAGGGGGCTCGTGGGTGGGCGGCTCAAGTTTGGTTTGCTATCTACTGAGACTGTCAAGTTCATTTTGGAAGTAATAAAAATTACTGAAACCATAGCAACCCTTAAGATATAACTTCATGTCTACCTGTACTGTATCAATGACATCTATGCAGAATTCGGACTGCACAGTTGCAATAAGAAGTACTAACAGTATGGCACCTGCTCTCATAAATTTAAGACCTAGATTTGCATCAATTACGCAATGAAAAATTTCACTAGGTGGAGATTTTTGAAAGTTCTGGCAAAGCGCTAGTTAACAATGATCTATTATATTCGTAGTTCCATTAATCTTTGGTCTTGTGGATCAGCTTCATGATGGGACATTATAATTATCAATATCTTTGAAAGTAACATGAGGTTCATGTCGTGTCACATCACACAAAAACATAGATCACGGAGATTTCTAATATAGTATGATCTTTTTTAATCACGGAGATGCAGGTGTTGCCTAAAAGCAGTGGAAAGTTTTTCAGTGCCAACGCAAGAAACCTTCTCTCAGAGGACAAGGTCATTCTACATCCAAATTTAGCCTGGCGAGCTAAACCAGTCTGATAATGCCATGATTCATATAATAATCAGGGTACCTTCATTAAATGCATTAGTGAGGCAAATCATCAAACCATCCGGAGTAATGCATTCCATTACTCTATATTCTTTTAAAAGCTTTCTCAAGGCTATTTCATTCAATGTATACCATGGACATCAGTTACAGTCATTCTATAAAACAGCATTTTCCATCTGACAGAACAGTGGAAAAGATAAATCTACTCGTTATTCTAGTAAGACTTCAAAGTATTTTGTTCAATAAGGTTTGAACATTTCACATTGATGGCTCTGAAAATAACAGAAATTTGAGGGGAAATCCAAGCGAAGTGCCAAAATGTTCTTAGCTTTGCTTCTGAGACAGTCAAAAGAAAACTAACACTGTGATTTTAGCAGGACTTTGTTAGGCACTAAAATATTAAGCATACTTTTCAGGCAAGTTTAATTGAAAAACAAGTGAATCAATCGAAAGTAAAAAAAAAAAAGGAAAGAACAAGATTTGTTTCCCCTGTCTTGAGTAACTGTCAAGGAAACTGCTTTACTGGCTTTTGCATTAATGTTAAAATGGACTCAATCATATAGAAGTGAGTAAGAACACAACCAGTTTTATATTTTCGGATTTCAAGCTTGCAATGAATTTTAGGGTACATTCCAACACCTACTAAATCCCCACTATTAAATGAAAAAAGTACCCTAAAGTGGAAAGAAGTGAGAACTGATCCTGTAAAATCTGTCTTCCACTAGCTCCCTGAAAAGGAGGCAAGAAAATCCTAGGTGAAATGTTTCCTTCTAGCAGAGAGAATAATGAAGTGTGAGTTAGAACTTCTCTGGATCAAGACGGGTCACCATCACCCTGATTTTATTTGTTAAAGGAATGCAGAAGGATCAAACCACAGGACATTGTCCCTGGGCTCAGCAGAACCATCAGCTTTTCAGTGGAATCAGGCATGGCAACCACGCTCCATCCTGTCCTCGCTAAGACAGCGTAGAAGAGGAGAGGGAAGTGCTTTAGGAGCGTTCTTCTGGAGGCCGTGGACTAGAGCTGGCTCTAATCCAAGCAGAGCCCTGCACTCACTTGCGCTGGAAATCCTGAAACCCAAGTGAGCCTAACACGGCATCAACTTCCTCCGCAGTTTCCAGAGGAGCGAGTGAAAGAGCGGCAAATGTAAGGTGTAGTTGCTATGATGGGAGAAACACAGAAATGGTAGTGCGTGAAGGAAGGAATCAAAGGGAAATGCAGCTCTGTGAACAAAGGGAATACTGTTAACGTCTTCATTATGCTTTTACCCCTGGACCTACCTCTTCTTGAAAGGATTCAAGGCCTGAAGGTACTCGCTTTTCAGCAGAGCGCAAAGTTTTAGTTAATCGAACTTTTTCCTGTGCATATACCCTACAGAAATCGCTCCCTAAGAAGCGTTCTGAGGAAATGTGTTCTAACGCTTAGAGCAAAGCTCTGGAAGCTATTTCTAGCTGTGCACAATGACCTTCTGTTTGATCTCGGTTAATTCACTGCAATGTGTTAAGTGTTTTATAGGCTAACAAAAGGGTATTATTTTTCCTGTATTTTTGTTCAATATCATTATTAATATCTACTCGTTCCTCAGAGGAATTTATAGTGCTCGGTTCATGTTTAATTTCTACAGCGAAACCCTCAGCTGAAAGGAGTAATAGAAGTACAAATGCGCCTTCTTCTAATTCTCAGGCAGACAGTAATAATGCCTCCAGACAGGAACAAGCAATTGAAGAGGTTTGATTTTCTGATGAGCAGTCTCTATTGTAATTCATACCTTCAGTATTTTTATTGTACGCGTGCTCACAGTGGTAGAACTGGCATTCCTCAGACTGAAACTGCATTTAGGCATCGGAAAAGCACACCAAAAATTCAGAGCACTTAGTTATAACTAGGAAAGCCTGAGTAAGAGAGTATCTTTAATGCTATTCTATTTAGCTCCTCGTGGCAGCAAGTTTTAAAAACCCAGATGCAGAATAGGGAAGACACAGGCAGATCATGGAGGGGACACCAGTGAAGCGTTATCTCAAAGCATGAGAACTGTCGTGTCAAACCCGCTATTTGACAGCTACACATTCCGATCCCGACACTGCTTGCAAACAATTTCCGAGTGTCTGTTCTTAAATGTGCCTTAAGGGTGGCAAAGCTGAGCATATGCTTTTTACTGGGAGCATAATGCGGCAGTAGCAATGTGCACATAACCAATAATGCCATGTTCATTTTTGCATATGGAACCTAAATATTTTAGCAGCTGAGAATAACACAATATTGGGTAAGTTAACTTCCTCTGTAAAGGAGAAAATGGAAATTGTATTCGCTGTCCCTCGCTATGATATTCTAAATGGTATTTCCTAGGGGAATAGTTTCTTGCAGACTTGATTCTTATCAGGATGACCGTATGGAACCTAACAAAGTTTTATCTCTTGCCTAACGTATTCATTAGTTTTCGCTTTACTTCGCTGAAGTTGTAACTGGGCTGTCTGGAAAGCTGACCAAACCGCTATCCAATTCCTTGTAAGACACCTCATGGAATTTATATTAAACTGTATCTTTTCTAATAAAGAGAAACATAAAGCTTAAGTGGATCTGTTATTTAGATTTCAGGGTTTTCTGTGTAACTTCCTTCTCTGAGCCTTGCGAATTTTCGGTACCAGATACAGTATGCTGCCAAGAGCGATCCCTTCAGTTACAAACACAATTGACACAACACTTACTGTTTTCGTCTGCATTCAATTGCTCGATCTATCCTGAACTCAGGTAAACTAATGAATCCTTCTGCTTTCTCATCCTATTAAAAGAGAAAGGAAAGTGATGGTGAAGAAGAACATAAAGAGGAGAGAAATGAGCAGTAGCCATTTGGTTCTTATACTAAGAACAACCATCCAGTCAATTGAAATACTGACCATATTTTCCCCAGAATGGTTTTACTTAAACTTGTGTTTTCTTCATCATACAATGCCAATAACTTTTATGAAGTAACTAAATTGAGTTTCTTAACGGAGGTGCAGTCTTCCTAATTCCCCTCTGCTGAACATTACAGAAAACCTTTCAGCACCAAACAGCACCTAAAATACCATTCAGGACGTGAGCAGCTACAGAGAAGAATTCTGTTTCTTCACCATACAGTCTACATTTTAAAATGATTTTGTGGATGCCTCCTTATAAAGTCGTGATTGTGCCGACCATCTGCCCTGCTAATAATAACGGAGGTTCCTACAGCGAGCTCGCCAGTGATTAAAGGGAAAAGTAATAACTAGGAAGTATCTCCTGTCACTTTTTGCTTCTTCTGAAGTCATTTAGCAGGAAAACCAAGGAGACATATTAAGACCAGTCAGATTTTTGAAAACATTAACAAGTGTACTCTGAATTATGGCTTGGCTGTACACAACAGACTGAAAATCAGCGGGACACATAATGACCATCACCTTGCATGTAGCATGTCAAACAAATGGTACAAGACAAAACCTGAAGGCCTCTATCACCCGCAGCCTGAACCAATACTCTTCAAGGCTGACAAGGAAATACTACAGGACAGGATAATGATGCTGGTAAAACCGTCCTCTTGAAGAAAATGGAAAATACAGGGTAAAATATTGGTAATCAAAGCAGGCTGTACGCAGACAGTTTAGATCAGGCACTGAGTCTCAATGCAGACAAATGGAAGAATAAAAGCCAAGTGATTTTTGGCTTCTCCTCTTCATTATTTTTTCCTACATATATGCAGATTGCACAGGCGTGGGCTTGTGATTTTTCAGTACAATTTCGCCAAGAGCAGCGTTTTACACATGAGAAACTGCAAACTCTGGACTAAATCAGCAAAAGCAGGAAGAACATCTATGTAAGAATAACTTTCAGATAAAGAGATCTACAAATTCAGATTTTCACATCTGCTTCACAGAACGCTTAGCTAACGTGAACGGTTCTGCTGTCTCCATCTCCCCAGACAACTGAAACTAGGGAGAGCTGAGTGTGAACACTGTGTGAGTCCAAACAAATACTATTTGTGGAAAAGCATTAACTACTGACGTATTCTTTTTTTTTCCAGACTGACATGAATATCTGCTATTTTATTAAGCTTGGACATGGACTTTGGAGACTAAAAAATAAATTCAATTGAAATATTCCCAGCTAGAGAAACCCAGACCCAGCAATGAAAGTGGCACTTCACTAAATTATGCTACTATGTAGTAAAAATAGACTTTATTTAAAACAATTATAAAGCAGAAGGTTTATTTTTGGCTTTCTCCAAACACTATACTTACATTCTGGTTTGTGTACCAGTACAAGGATGAATCCTTCAGAATAAACCAGTACTTTTTCCATTTCTGTGTGAAATAACCCTTGGCATCTTTTTTCTTCCATAGCCAGCCTTCACAATCTCCGTGGCCCAGGTCTTTGCAGGAAATTCGTCTTCTGCTTCCACTTGTTAGAGAGCTCCCTGAGAACATGACAATCGTGTGAGACATCTCATTGAAGGAAAGAACTCTGCTTCTCAGTGTAACCATGCTGCTAATTGTTAATGATCATTCAATTCAAAATCCTTCAAGCCAAATCCTCTCCAGTTGCAGGGAGAGGAGATCGAAGGAGCAATTTCCAAATACGACAGTGCTCTGCAAATTTGGTTTCAGCATGAATACAAAATGAAAAGGGCCTGTTCTCTGTAATGGTTTATTTAATTTCTAGAGAGTTCATTCCTCTTAGGGCTGCATTTTAACCTGATTAAGGTGGGCATCGTCATTCCAGAGTAACACCGTATTCATTTAGCCCTCCTTTGAAACTCAGTGTGACATAATCTGTATACAGATGTAAACACTACTTCTCGTATATATCTTCTGTCACCATTTTTAGGCATGTCAAATTCCGGGAATTTTTTACCTCAGTTTTCATAGTCAATAAAAATGAAAGATCATGAACTTTGATAAAATACACAGGCTTACATGTCTTCTAGCCTGAATTTAACTGAACAGCAGTGTTTTAAGTTTACTGCATCCTGTTTAAGGCACAGCACCAGGAAGAGGGTTTGTTTGTCATTATTTCAATACATCCTAATTGAAAGGCTTACCATTTTAGTGTGCCTTGTAAATATCAATAAGAACAGTTTTTTTCTTACATTTTTTTCTGAAAAAGTTGTGGTAGGAAATTTCCTTAAAATGTTAGACACTTTTCTGTGAAAAACCAAGTTCTTGCTACAAGAATTTTATTTGTCCTGCAGCTGTGAAACAGTGGAGAGACTTAGTTAACATCAAAAACACCAAGGAGAGTAAACCAACGAGCAGAATAAAAAGAGCTCACTGGCCATAAACCTTCATGCAAAGTTATTATGCTGTAACCATTTTACAAATGATCATTAACAGTCTCAAACAGGGCGTGAACAGATACAGAGGGCAGAAGAAAATGGCAGAATACACAGATACTGCCTTTCTTCTACTTGAGTCAGAGGAAGTTTGACCACTAGGTCTAGCTGTATTATATAACACATTTGTTTGGTGTTTTAACTTGGTGCTTTACTTTAGTATTTACTATCAAATTTAGAAATATTCGAATTAAGTTGAACTTTGGCATTTGATCCAGATCACTTATTATCAGAGAAGTCGCCTCATTTTCTAGTTTCAAAATGTGAACTCAAATAAGTTACCTCTTGACCATTTTCTGCTTTTTACCCTGAGGGAAGCGTAATGGAATGACTGTAAGGAAAGAAAAAAAATATGAAAACCCAATGCAGATAATAGTAGTAACATGAACGAGCTGACATTCGCTACCACCGCCGTCATTGTCTTCAGGTTAGTTATCATGGGATCTCATTTTTGTCATTTTTCTCTTACTATTGTTATAAACATCATAAAGAAAACTGCGAATCTAAATCTGCAAATTAAAATCCCTTTTTTTCTCCAGTTATTAATTATAATTGCAATTAAATCATTCAGGATCCTTTGCATGAATCAAAGAGTTTGAAAACTAGGGATATAAACTTATATGAACGACCCAATAAAATGGATGATACCTGAAGTTTCTTGCAAGTATACATGAGATAGTTATACAAATACTCATTCAAAAAGAAATATGCACCACAAACATTATATAGTCAATGTGTAAAGTCAAATGTTCAATCACAAGTTGAAATCGTGGTCTTTTGTTGTTACCAAACAACTTTGTTAGGTTGGTAGGTTCACACAATAACTCTGAGGAGAAAAAAAGTAAATTCTTTCTTTTGTGGCTGCATTATAAAATCATTACAGATTCTGAAGCAAAAGCTAAAAGCATCTCATTATTTAAAGCTGTTGAAAACAGGATTTTTCTCAAAATTGTGAATGGGAAAATGTACAGGTCAACATGACGAAGTAGCTGCAGATTTGTAAGTGATGCTGCCATAACCAGCAGAAAAACCAGCAGACGTTCCCAGTGTGAAAAACCCGCAGATCCAGGCCAAGGGGAGCACAGAAAGGGCCATCTTACAAATTTTCTGGATTTTTCCTTTGTGACAGATAACACTCAGCTCAGCAGAGGGCTGAGAAGAAGGGCTCAGTCACTGCTGGGAGTATGTCCGTGCTACTTTAACTACTTCTATGACCACTGTGACCCAGAGACTACCTGACTGCTTACCCTACCTTACCACAGCTCCTCACCACGCCGTCACAAGTACACGCTCAAAAAGTCCTTAGTAACAACCGTGGTGCAACATATTAAATAACCGTATAAATGTCATGACATTAAAATTTAAAATAACAGCATTATAATTTAAATATTATTAACATGAATATATAGGATAATGACGGATTACAGCCTAAGCACTGTAGAAAAGCAACAGCTGAAAACAGGACAGCTTTTAGAGAGGCAAAGTTTTAATTTAAATAAAAGTGGAGGGGGGGTGGAGGCGTTTTGCACACGCACAGACCTGTTTGTAACCCTTCCGCAGCTTAGCCGGTTTGCAGCGTCAAACAGCGTGAATGTTTTCTTGTGCCTTGCAGAAATCAGCAGTTCTTGCCTCCTGAGAGAGCTGCCTCAGAGAACACCAGCTTTCTGTGTTCTGTTTATCTCAGACTGTGCTCCCAGTCAGTCACAGTCTACGGATGCTTCACAGAAATGTTGTCATTCTGACAGGTGACATAGCCTGATAGCTGCAAATTTATCTCTTTGTTTCAAGAACTAGAGAAGACAAAGATTAATGCTTGCTTCTGTGCTATGGGAAATGTAAAAAGCAGGGAAAAATGTAAAAAAACCCCAAAGTAAGTCTGTGAGAAGGTATTAAAGATGCAGAGCAACGCTGGGGGGTTTATTGATGCACTGCAAGGCACAGCAGCAGCACTGGTCGGTCATATTGTGCCAGCTGGAGTTGTGACTGTGACACAAACAATCTGTTCAAAGTTTTCTTTCTGCAGAAAACTGCATTAGAACGGAGCAGGTATCTGTTTCTGAAAAAGAAATTGCCAAATTTGTCCCCAGGTTAGGCTAAAAAAATACGGTGATGGAAAACCCCCCCTGTATTTAAATTACAGTTTTCTTATGGGATTAAAGAACTGTAAGAAAAATGGAGCAATCGGAGGATGTGCACGTTGGGATACTCACCAGAAGCTGGTATGCATCATTCAGTAGAAAAGTTTTAAAAACAATGAAAATACAAGCACAACGAATCAAGGAGATGGAAATCTTAGCTCTTCTAAAAACTTCAAGTTAGTTTTACTAGGTTTTGTTTATGCACGCACAATGTGTTCAAAGCAAGAAAACTCGAGAAAGTGAAAGGTTTGCAGTACCTGGGGAGTCAGTACTTAATTAGCACTCCTAACTTGGGAAATTCAAGCTGTATATTCTAAGAGCTAAAGGAACGGCTATATAATGAACTTTGTGGTCACCACTGTAAGAAAGCAGTCAGAACTTGCAACTTCAAAATGACTCTGAGTTGCTATGGGAAACAGACAGATGATGTGAGAACATGCTGCGGTTGTCAGCATTTGAGTTCTCATCTCAAAACCACCACGCAAAGTAGAATGTTGAACAAAACACACACCCTCCCTCCCCAGCCCAAAAAGAAGCACACCACGGAAAGGAAAAAAAAAAGCGATCGAATTGAATCTGTGCTACAAGAAGCTGAACTAATGAGACCTCAACATAATCTCAGTGTAGGTGTAGGAGCGCTGTCACAATCAACAGTGAAGAGTTAGGCTGGGTTTAAAAACTGCCCTGGAGACTAGAGACTCCGTTACCTGTGCGGCTGAAGGGAACCGAGCCTATTCATGCAACACTGGTTTGCGTGGACCTCTGCGATTTTGAACCTTAGGAGTTTGGAAGGAAAATCATTAACAAGTTCCAAACGCAGCCATCAGCGTGTTCACAGATCAGAGGGCACGTGGTGCTGATTTCCTCCGATTCTGTGTGTTAGATTATTCGCAGTAGCAGCGTCCTGGGGAGATCCACAGGCCCAAGGGTTTTCCAGCAGAGGCTGCCAGCAAGGCAGGGACTGGCAGATCACAGAGCACAGCAATAAACGCGGCTGCAGGCTTTCACAAACTGCAGAAAATGTAGTCCTACATCTTCTGCTATTGCCACTGGTCTCACTTCGTAAATAGTTGGGAGGCAGGATGACGTCTGGCAACTTTCAAGAGTTATTTAGCACCTACTTAGTGAAAAAAGTGCTAAGACAGAACGGAGAAATGGGCGTTCTATAGATGAAGGGGGTTTTCTTAGTGCTTTGTATGAAATACTTGCAAAATACTAAATAATCAAATAATGTCTAGGTATTTTCAATCTAAGATCTTCAAACTTGGCCCCACAAAAAACTTTGAAAATCTTAATCCCATATCTCCCTATCGTAGTATTCATACTTTTAAAATATTGTAGGAGTTGTAAGTACATTTATAAATCATTACCTTCCTCATGGATGTGCTTCCTTGATGGTCAATGGCAGAACTTGCATATCTAGGGCGGAGAGGGACAGAGATGTCAAATAACGGCAGAAAGCAATCATCTGGATAAATAGTGCATATAGACAGGCACCCTCTAGGTATGCTTACAGATGTGATCAGGTACCAACGTTGTTTAAAACACAGCACTTCAAATGGGAGGCTCTTTGGAAGCAGAACCATTGTTTGCAATGAACAGTGCTAATGTTATTAAGAAACACAAAGTGTTTGAGTTAAGAACACATGAATCATCTGTGAATATCTGCTTCTGACTCAGTCACTGGCCTAAAAATACTTGACCCTGATCAAGTAAGATGGCTAGAGAGATGTTAGGATGAAGGTTGGACTTGATCGTCCTGGTGGTCCTTTCTAACCATAATGATTCCATGATTCTATAAGATTCAAAAGCAACCAACACAATTCCTCCCTCCCAGGGACTGCAGCCGTTGGACACACATTCCTGGTTCTTTGTTGCAGGACTAACTCTTATTTGTGCATTTCTTTAGCGTCACTGGCATAGTGGATTCCTAGTGTCTGGACTCAAATCGGAATTAACAAATATTTTTAAACAGGAAAAAGGTAGAAATACAAATAAATAATTGAGCAATTTAAAGAACAATTTTCATTTTAGAATGTGACAGCTTACAGGTGCATATTTGCACTGATATTGTGCCCTTTAGGAAAGACTCATACGTGTTCTATATTGTGCAAAGTTGGTTCCTCCCCATGTCGCTACAGAGACAAATCAAGGACAACCCAAATTGCTTAGTATGTGTTTCCTTTGAGATACTTTTTGGCTAGCTTGAGCAATCTGTAAGCACCTGTATAAACACTCAGACATTGACAAGTATGTAACTATCAGGCCACGTTTGACATGACTGTCACATATGTTTGCCAAGTACGGAGAAAGTCAAATATCTTCTTTTGTTCTGTTCTTTCCCCACCACCTCCTTCTTCATAGTCTGGAAGCACTTAAAACCAGGAAATTCATAAAGAGCACAGCTATTTAGCATTTAACTAGAAAATTTAGATGATCAGAAGAACAGTAATATGTTAGCAGCACGGATATCCTAACAGTCTCTTCTTGGCTTGCAAGCAAGGAATGCAGGAGTTGGATTTGCTGTTGGAAGGGTGGTGACCATTTTCTGTGGGCCCAGAAACAGCCCTGTTGTGAGGAACAAACTCTTAGGAACAAAATGAACACCAAGTCAACTTCCCTAAAGTAACTTTGATGGATGCTCTAACTGCTGCTATATTTAGGGGTCATGCTTTTTAACATCAATATCCCTGCACTGGAGAAATAAAGAGGGCAGAGGGAAACTGAAAAGAAACTCCTGGAACTGTCTCTCAGGGTGACTTAGGGTAATGCTGGGGAGGTTTACGAACTCTGAAGAGAGTAAAGAGGGAATAAATATTCAATGTCTCCTTGAATAAAGGGGCTATATAAGCTATATAAAATTACCAGTTGCCTTCTTTTGTTTTGAACCTACCTTCATTAACACACAATTAAAATTGTTGGTATGCACAGCATCCTGCAGCAAAGAGCTCTGGAACATTTTGCTGCGGGATGCCATGGATACCAAAAATTCACACAGACTTTCAAATGCAAAAATGCTACCTATGGCGTAGCCGAGCTTTCTCCTGGAGCTCTCTAAAGGCTAGAGAACAAAGCAGGGCAGCATCACCAGAGGCCTTTCCTTACACAATTACAAGTAGTGCTGGCCACTGACGGGAGCAGGACACTGAGTCAGGGCCAGCTTTGTCTGATCTAGCACAGAAATTCTTAGACACAATTTCCCCTTCAGGTTTTCAAAAGTAAGAAAAAGGAGAAGTGGGAAAATCTTTAAAATATGAATGTTTTTGTGTATGTTGTGTAAATAGAAAAAGAGTGTAAGAACAGGAAAGGAACTGAGGGGAAAAAAATTAAAATAAATAAAAGGATTGTGGACATGTTTAACGTATTCCCAGATTCTGTTGGTCATAATAGTATGTCTTAAGTCAGCAAGAAGGGACGTGGCATTTTCTCATTTGGTGATTTTCATTGTTACAAGAAATCAAATTTACCAGTTTAAACAACGACCACATTGTCAGTTAAAAGCAGTTCTCAGGCCTGAGTCAAAGGAAATTTCCAGATTATAGAAAAAAGACAGGATGCATAACGTGAAAATTAAATTCATAAAAGTTAATAGGCGAGATTTAGGAGTCCTGAGCTGTCTGTGGATTACAAGGATTGATAGAAACAACTGAAACCCAACAAAGTTCAGCGTACAACATTTGGTAAAGGAATGGACAGACGCCTAAACCGCTGCAAGGCAGATTTTGCCGTTAGTGCTCCGTTTCTATCTGCCCGTGAGAAGGCCATAAACGCACTTCAGCCCTGCTGGGCATTGCCCCCTGATTCCTGGTCTGTTCCTTAAATCACGGCTTTGACCCATCTGGAAAGTGTCTGTTTCGATGCTTCCCTTCTTCCTCTCAGCCAACATACAATATGAATAATGCATCTGTGGGTTTGTCTGAAAAGTCCTTAGTAAATGTAATAATGTGTCTCCTTACGGTAATCACAGACTCTTACCAGCAAAAACCATCGTAGGAGCAGGCTGCAGTCAGGCTTTGGATGGCTTTTGAGAAGCTGGCGTCTTATGAAAGGTCAGGAATAGTTCCAATGGACAATGAACTTAATTTTTAAATTGGGGAACAGTTTTCAATAGTCTGCAGGAGCAGGGTGGTGTTCGTTTCCGTCGTTTGGGGGTTTTTTTGTGTGTGTAGTCTTTTTTAAGTTTTTACCAAATTCTCCTCCATGAATCTAATTTTTCCTCAAATATTCAGATCCATAGATCACAGAAGAAAAAACACTGATCTTTTCTTCTCTCTAGACAAGTAAATTATCTGTGTGAAAGTGACAGAAGCAATTCATTTAGACATAGAGGAACCCTAGTGTGTTCTCTGTTCTGGCTGAAATACTGTGTCGTATTTGGTTGAGTTATTCCTCACCTTTAGGAAATGTGTTGTTACAGAAGTACAGGAGAATGAAGAAGGAAAGGGTAGAGGAAGATGTGTGCAGTGATACGGTTATAATGGCCTGGACAGGTATTTCTCAAATCAATTAAAACAGTTCACCTTCTACTAAATGCTTGATTTCTTGTTCTTGTCTAATATTGATTTTGAAACAAACTGCAGAATCTAGAAAAAAAGAGGACCACTCACTTACGAGTAACTTCTACCAACTGAAAAAAAGCAATAGCAAATCAAACAGTTATTTCAGGATATTTGCAGAAATATTCACTGCATAATATGACATTTTTAAAAAGGCAAAATACTAAGCAAATAACTGCAAAACTCTGAATGAAATGTAATTTTGTAGTAAAGCTCATTCTAAAATACTTATTCCATATTCATACAATTTTTCCTTAAGTGGATTCCTGAGGTAGTGCTGTTGACAGAAATGTCAAGGACTTTAGCACTGTCTACTCTGAGTCTGGAGATGCTCTGCCCAGCTGTGTGTCACGTACTGGAATCTCTATGGATTAAAAGGTTGCCTCGCTCCTTAAACACCCTTCAGAACTTTAACTGAAGTCTATGTTGTAAGTGAAGAGATATAGAAAGGGAAGAACTAGAGAACTACAGGTACTAAGAAGCAAGCACAGATGAAGGTTACGTGCAATCTCTCTCTGGCCTCAGTGTAAAGTGCATATTAACTCAATATTTTTATCAGAATGATGATGCTGAGCATAGAGCTAAAGCAAAAGGGTTAACAAGAAAGAGTTAAAAAGAGATGCAAATTGCTTTGACCTAGGTGGAAGCAAAACACTGAGGATGTGAAGGACTTGAGGAGGTGCGGTAACTTCCAACTCCTGTCTTAAAGGATATGCAAATGAAGTGCAAGCCTAAGATAAGGTTTGTAATCAGAATTTCGAAAGAGGAACAGTGTTGTGTGGTTACAAAATAGCAATAATGGATCTCTAGAAAACAATATTAGAATGGAAAAGCCTCGAAGTATGGGGGATATTCCCATTATTATGCTATATTCCAGTGTAATGTATTTGATCAAACTGTGAGAAATAGAATATAAAGACATATCTGGTAAAAGATTTCTAATGAGTGCTGAGAACTGTCACCTACCGAGTACTGACTGTGTGAAACCAACAGTGCAGCTGCAAACACCTCTGCACTTGTGCTGTCAGAGCAGTTACCTCCATTTCAGAGCATCGCCACAATTCTGAGCATCCCGCACACTCTGTTCATACAAAAATTCCTTTTATAGTGAAGAGGAGTGACTTGCTATTTGTTCATGAAACAAGTAGCACTAAGCAAGTGGAACTGCGAGTACCAGCTCCGTGTTGACACTCATTCCTCTTTTCCTTTTGAGGAACGCGTTTTCGTTTTCTGCCACAGAGAGATAACAACACCTCTTTAATTGCCCATAAACTCTAGTAAGGAATAGTGTTTCAGCTTGTGAAATTTATAGAATATCTACTGAAAACAAGGACTAATATAAACCAGCTGCATACAAATGAAGCATCCCTTGATCACATAAGCAATGCTCAGAAAGAAGATCAAATAAAATGGCTCTTACACGTTAACATTGCTCATAATCATAACATCTCAGTTCTCTTTCTGTTACATTCGGGGTCATTAAATCCATCGCTAGATGAAAGTTAGAACTGTCAGAACAGACTGATGTATCTCACTAGATTCCTGGTGTTTTGGCTTCTCCACAGGTGACAGGATACAGACAATAAATCCCCGTGAATGAATACGGTCTAGAAACAAGAATAATTACTTGGAGTGTTTTTCACCTTCCACCTCATCCTTGGTGTATGTAATACTTACAGGCTATATTGATGACTTTTTTTAAGCTCCTACGATGGCAGTAATAGGATTATAAACTGGAAGCAATATAAAATTATTCCAGTTTTAACAAACTGCCAGTTTATACTGTTGATTAAACAATAATTCCAGACACTAATAATTTCTTGGATTTGTATTTATTTATAAGCAACCCAAACTTATCTTTTGACTGTTCCAATTTGCAATAATTTTTTAATCTATAAAAACTTCCGGTAGGTAAAAAAAAATAAGAGTATTTGCCAGCATTGACTCCTGGAACAGAGATAACTGGGTATGAGTTACTGGGCAGTGTATTCACGTGCTGTCGTGGTACAACATGCTCTGAGCTTTCTGACTGGGGACTTGTGTGGAATGTCCAAGTTGACGCATAGTCCCTAGACAGGCTATTTTGAGAGCTTTTCTTGCTAGTCCTTTGTAGGATGGCTCCTATTTCATGAGGTTACATAAACGTTGGAGCTCAAGTGCGCAGCACAGATGATTAAGAGATAATTCCAAAGCTGTCGGCTAAACATTATGGACAACAGTGGAACGTGCGTTTGAAAATATACTGCTTGTCCTTGCTGCCACCTGGACGTTAGAAGCATAAGGCAATTTGAAACACAGAGAATTGAGTAGCGAGTCTATCGATCCACAGCATCCATGAACAACCAAGAAATGGCACCTATCACCCTGCTCTTTCTGCTTGGCAAATACTTGGGAGAAGTAAATTCCTAGATGCAGGGGGCATGCAAAGCTTGCTTCACCCTTCGTGTCTCACATTCTGAATTACTTCAAGAGCAATCTGGTTGCAGCTCAGGTCAAGGCCACCATAATTTACTTGAGAAAAAAAAAAATTCATGTAAAATAGTACATTTGTGCAGAAAAATATTGTAGGCACAGTGTGCCTTAGGGCTGGTTCACAAGAACACATAGGTACCAATTTGGATTTATCTACCTAGTCACAGAAATGCATTTTTCCACACGTATTCATGATTTATATTTAGGTTATTACAACCTCCACAGCTTGTGTAACGTGCTCCCGTCACAACAAGTAAATTCTCACAGCAAATTAATTATTGAGTATTTTGTAGTGAGATTTGAGCTCCCTTTCCCGTTCCGTGCTGGGTCAGAACTGTGCTACAGGCTATTACCTGATACCTCAGCAGCAGGCAGCGAGCTCAGATGTGTCTGTGCTGTTCTGCAGTCGCTGCAATACAGGTGTGTCTGTACAGGCACAGCTGACAAAGCAAAGTCAAGACTGGAAGTGATTTTCAAGATATTTATCTCTTCTTACCTCCCTAGCATTACCACAACCAAAAAAAAAAAATTTCCAAAGTATGCCACCGTGGACGTGATTAAATCAAGTTTTAAGCATTAATATTTACAAAGACAAAATGTGTTATGAAAACGACCCTGGGCAGCATTTTCACATGGAAACTCGGTGCAAATATTCATCAAAGCTGTTTGTTCAGCTAGCAGTTGTGCAGTGCCTGCATGATACGATCCCTCTGTGCCTCCTCTTTCCCTTGCAGGCCTGGGTGGTGAGCTAAGCAAAGATCTTCAAACCCAAGGTCTCCATAATGATGTCACGGTGACATTGTGCACACACGTCTAGAATCGACCGATGCCAAGGTTTCCTATTACTGGAAAAACAATCCTCCTAAAGTGAGATGGAAATCAAAGAGCACTGCAAACCCTGCTAAGCATGTAGTCAGGTGTTTGCAAACACTGCAGCAGTGACTGCATGCTAGAAGCCCATTAACTCTTTCATCTGGGAAACAACAACAAACAGGGTAAACTGCTTACAGTAAAAAGGAAAACCAATAGGCTGCTTCTTCAGGAAGGATTTAATTCAGCTTGCCTTCCTAAAACCTCAGCACACTCTCCCGTCTAGTGCTTCCACCTCCAACTGCAGCGTGTCATTTCCTAAATCATGACATCTGCTTGGAAGTGAAGAGTCACAACTTGCCTGTGGCTGCCCTACTTTTCTAGCCACAAGACTGCTTAAAAGTAGAGCTCGGATTCCTGCGCTGGCCAGAGTTTCGTGTGTGAATGGACAGTGTCCTGCAATGAGGGGCAGTTTGCACCCAAGGTGAAAAGTCCAGCCCTGTGCACAGAGGTTGGTGTGCCAAAAGAGATCGGAAGAAACCAGGGCCATCATGGAGAAATACTTCGCTTTCATTCTGCTCGAGGGTAAAAAAAAGCTGCTAGACTTGCTCCACATTCTACTCATTTGATGAGTTTAAAAAGCTGGATATTCATAGTAATGTTCTATAGGCTTGTATTTCTCACATAGCTACTACTGTTTTCAGTATTTGTTCCCTGCAGCCTGCGGTATGTTCTACTACATGCAAGCAAGCTCCTTCTGGTTTTTGGCTTTTTCTTTGTTTCAACAAAAGGTGCGATCTTATCATGGAAACCCAATAGGCAGCTGTACGGTTAATGAAAATATTACTGTTGCACCCAAAGAGGTGAATCTCTCCACACAGTCTGTCTCCTGCTCCCCAAAGCCTAGCTATATGGGATAAATATCTGAAATGTTTTTATTTAAGCTGTTTAAACCATTTAAAAGAAAGCTATTCAGAGCAAGAAAATATAATTCTGCCTCTTTTAAAATATTACTCAACATATTAAAAAGATAGAATGAGTTATGTTTTGGACCTGAAATTTAAAATGTGTGGGAGAAGGATTAGGAAAGGGAGAGTCATTCTATAAAAGAACAGCCTTTTGCTAGACTATAGAAGAATAGCCTTTTGCTAGGAAAGCTTGCCAGATTTTCTTCAAGTCATATGTCCCTGGAAAATATCTCTTGGCAGATGTCCAGTAGAGACTTGTGTCCTGTCCGCCAAGGATGTTCCATCTGGATTGTGATGTCCCTGCCAAACTGAGCACATGCAATCCACTCAGAATAACTCTACAGGCTTTGCTCCATCAAGAAGAAAATTCCTTTGCGATTCTTCCTCGTGGCTGCAAGAAGCTATGGATATGGAAGGACAATAAAAAAGAGGTGAGAAGGAGGACTTTGCAGGGCTGAGAGGGTCATCTGTGAGATGGAGAGAGGGAGCAGCTGTACTGGAATGAAGAAGGGTGAGAAACTGGAGTGATAAGAAGTAAGGAGAAACAAGTGTGAGGGAAGAAAACAAGAATAGCACCTGGCATGAAAGAGTTGGGACACTAAGTGAAAACAGCCAATACAGAAGATTTACAGAAAACAGTCGTTCTGGAAACTTCAATATAAGAAGTAAGGGCAAAAGGTGAAGCCCAACTATTACGTAAAAAGAGGCTGAGAATGACACATTTTTTCCCCCATGTAACACCTGCCTTCTACAAAATGGATGCTGCTTCCACTCTGAATTGGAACAAAACACTCAGCAGGACTATACATAATTTATTGCAAGAAGAAGAATATACGTTGAGCTGAGGTAACGGATGATGAGGTAATGGACTACTACAATGGTGGCAAGGGAGAGACAAGACCGTCTTTTATATGATGAAGCAGAATTTGATGCTGGAAAAAGTCTTTTGCACTCCATCTTCACCTTACTTTCGCCTGTGGTACGGTGTTACTCAGTTTAATTCAGTGCCATTTTAAACATGCACAGCACCCTGCAACGGGGAAACATCCATACACTCTTACCTTTACAACTGCCTTTGAAATGAATGATGATGTTTAATACACATATAAAGAAGTAAAAGTGCTGACAATCCTGAAAAATCAGGCACGAGGTGACTTGCGTTTGGTGATCAACAAGTAATATTGTTGTACCCCAGACTTCCAGCTGCAATGTAGTGCTATTCATACCACTGAAGAAAATCATCGTCAACTATAAGTCCTTTAGATTAGTGAAAACATTCTAGATGTAATTAATTATTTTATATTCGGTGCATTGTTTACCTTCTTAAATAGGTTTACACCATATACAGGATTAAAAATGTAAAACAGAACAGTTACCCGTATTAATAGATTATTTATTATATACTATGATACCTAAATTTCTGTTATTTCAAACTTATTCTTTTAATATAACTTACTGGATGCAACTAAGATATGAATATATTTCATCAGATAAAGGAAAGACAGACAAAAATCACAATTTTATTAATTAGAATTAGTTGTTTAAATTCAAACGTAAGGTACAAACTGCAGTCCCCATTCTTAGTATTTATCAGATACGAGCCACAAATTCAACCAGTAATTTTTATACAGATAGAATTAGCATGAAGATTTTCCTTAAAAAATTCTGCCTGTTATTTCCAAATCCATGCTAGGCATGCATTATGTTTTTCATCCTCAGAGTGATTTGGGAAACAACTCCTACTTTGTAGTAGTATCATTTCCCCCCCCCAGTAATCTTTAGTAAACTTGCATCTGAAGTATTTTTTCAGCCCTTGTAATCTAGAGTTACGTTTCATGTTAGCAAAGTTAGGACATTTACTTAATGATATTAATGTTACTATGACTAACCCTGAAAATTTATTCCTCAAATATCACAACTACATTTGTAAAAGTGAAGTAGTAAATAGAATTCATAGATAGAGTGTGTATCTATTGAAATACAGAATAACAGAAGTACTTGCCTTTCAGTATCTCCACTGACTGTGTCCCCTGCTCTCTGTAGAAGAAAAAACAACCAGTATTAAGCACGACTAAAGGCGGTACTTCCTCGGTGCACTCATCATAGTGGTATCTGCAGCGGAAGAACTCACAGAAGTAAACCACAGTAGTCATTTTGTAACTCTAAGGAAAAGGAAATGGAAAATTTATTTCAATTTCTAACTAAATGTTATTTTACAGCGAAGACCGTGTTTAAAGCCGCTTGTGTCTGCACTTATGAAACGGTTTCAGCTGGTGTATAATTGTGATCAAAACTCTTTAAAATAAGAGGGGAGCTAAAAATTTGTTAGAAAGTCAATTTTTGCAAAAGCGTTAATATTTGAAAGGGAGTCTAAGTCTAAAGGACAAACATTACAACATAGAGTACAGAATTTCAGAAGAACTAATTGCCATCAAAACTTTCTTTAATACCATCATTTACATAATGATTTACCACTCTGGTTATTCCTCTGAGGTTTGCAAGTAAACATGTCTTTTAGGAGTAAGTGATTCAGGATTAAAAATAAAATCTTCAGGCTGTTTTAGTTACTTTAATCCAAGCTTTAGGAATGGAGAAGTTTTCCCACAGCTAAAAAAGTTTCTCATCTTGAAATGACAAAAATGTCTGGTTTAAAATTGATGCATGTTTGTTTATAAATGCAGAAATCTGCACTTGAAAAATGTTTGACTATATGCTCTCTGCATAAGCAAATAGGAAACAGATTATTTTTTTGTACGTATAACGTTGGGGTTTTAACCTCACTGCTTTGGCATACAGGAAGATATTTAATCACACACGAGTTCAGAGAAGAGTTACAAACTGCAACGCTTGCTGCGCATGTAAAAGACAGGAAGTCTGCTGGGCTTGTTTAACCGCAGGGCTTGCAGCCCAGGTATATTCATATTCCAGCACTTCTAAGAAGGCTTTACAATGCTCAGGGGACAGGCACACATTTTGCCACCTCCCGCCCTCACATATTCCCCTGGTATAGCCACGTATAGAATCATTTCTCGTCTTTACCGTGCTGTTTCTGCTGTGGGTGATAGGTGATTTGCCCCTTGAAGCAGACAAAAAAAACCCTTAAGTGACCAAGTTACCCTGGTAATAACTCATCAGTTTGGAGGGGTTGATGAGACCTCAAGAACATTTAAATATCTCAGGAGTCCTGTTCATCACCTGCTTGCATCTAACCTAGTTACCTAACCCAGGATCAGAAGGAATTGTTCCCTGCAGCAGGACCATGTAGGTCTACATGATTTTTGTCTTCTTTCCTCTTAAGCATTCCTGTTACCCAAAGCATTCCTCATATCCAAAGAAGGATCACCCTGCTGCAGGAACATGGGCAACATACAGTAGGATTATTAGTGGCGAAGATTTATTTCTAAATTATCAAGCACACGAAGGTACTGACAGCCTACATAAAATTATAAGTGGATCACTGAATCAGGATGTGACATTTCATAATGATCGCGGCAATAATCACAGGGCCAGAAAATTAAAGAGTGGCAAGCACACATCTGATTGTGCAACGGGGACGTTCTGTGACGTGGTCGTGTTTTTAAGAAAACGTTGCCACAAGCAGCCCACAGTTAAGCCAGAGAATGTGTCATGGCAAAACTGCCTATAGCACAACACAAAACACACACCCTTAGAAGTTAGCACTTAAATAGGCTTGCCTGTCTCTCAGCTTCCACAGTAATTCAGGATGCTACAAATTTGACAAGTAACTTTTCTTTTTCCCTGTTTGCTACGTTAAATCCCAGCCCTTTACTTGGTCTGGTAAGCGATTCAGCTAAAATGGTCTTGCAAAGGTGAGTATCAAAGATGGTCACCGTTCAGATAAGAGGATTTAGCTGAGGAAAAGTAATGAAATGATGCCCTTATGGTTAAAAGCAGGGAGTTCTCCTACATACCTTGTTGAAACCAAGCGAAGGCAGGAGCTCCCCATTGAGTGATTGAGCACACAAAACTGGAACAGGCTTTCCTACGTGTTAAAGACAACCTAATTCTCCTTAGAGTACACTGAAATCTAGCCTAAAGTACCTGCAAAAATTAAAATACAGCATCTAGAAATATCCATATTTCCTTGAAGCAGACTGGAAGAGGTAACAGCGTACATCTAAGGCACAGTATCTGTTTGGAGAGCTGCCGCAATAGGCTGTATAATAAATGTCAGATTGCTGCTGTGGCTAATGCAATGTTAAATATGAACAAACCAATCTGATCATCCCTGAAAATACTGTGGACAGTAAAATGCAGTGTGGCCAACCGAGTAAAAGAACTTTGACAGCAGCACTACCCATGCTACTGTTATAAAAATAGAATTTCTTCATACTAGAAAGCTCAGAGATTTTCTTCTCAAGTCCCTCTGCCTTCTAGTGTTACTAATTTTAGCAACTAAAACTAGGACTAATAATTGACTCAGTTTGTTTCCTGTTCTATTTCTTAATTAGTAGAGGCCTTTCTTTTCCAAAACTGCTTCCAAAATAAAAGCAAAGAACTTCCAAATCAGCATTTATGCACTTCCCCTACCTGACCAAGCAGAAATAACCCTCCTTGCTCACACTGTTCTGGCCATATTCTCTTCCTCACTTATATTACAGATTTCCACTAGCACTGCAGAATGAGCCCCGTTGCTTATCTCCTTCCAAACACCTATATCATGGGTGATCACCTTGGATCATGGCTCCAAGATTCCTTTGGATCAGATATATTCCATTAGTACAGCTGTAAATAATAGTTAGGATGTTGTGAAGCTGTATATATTAGACTGAAAAAGACAGAGATCTTCCTTTCAACATCACTACTTTTTTTTTTTTTTTTTGCATTAAAAGCATTGATTTTTAAAAATACGGACTAATCTCAAACTAAAGCACAGTCTGTAGTAGGGGAATTTCACAATGGTTCTATAAGCGCAAGAAGAAGAAAAAATTGAGGTAACCATTTAACTACTCATAGATTATGCAAGTTGTTATTAGTTCACTCTAATTTAGAAAAAAGCAAAGGATATCTTTATAAATAAAGAGAGGGAGAAAACAGCTGATATGAGTACTTGAAAAGTAGAAAACATTTATGACCTTTTATGTTTTTATCAATACTTAATTTCTTATTAAAAAAAAAATTTCTCTGCTCCTGACCAACTCGTTAATAACATACACATTATTACCAGTATTATGGAGTGTGGAGAACAGGGATTACTACAGACATACACATATGTATGACCCTCTATTTGACTAAATTTTTATCCCCAAAGAAGCTATGATTGGAGCACAATCTAGTTGCAAGCTTGAAACACCAACCTTATAGAAGGATTTCTGGTAGCACATACGGAAAAAAACACACACTGGCATTTCTATACATGTGTGCATATAACTACAATTAATTTCCTTATGTAATTGTAATTACATGCACAGGTACAGCACTGACAATGATTGACATATGGCAGACTGCAATTTCTGCAATTTCAGCAACCTTATATATAATTTCTTTGAGCAGTTCCTTTTTAACAGTTCCTGATACTTGGAAAACAAAGAGCCTTACCCAGTTCCCAACTCAAACTTTCCTTCATCGCACTAAAAGGCCGCTTTCATGACTGGTAGACATGTGGGAGGCTCGGGAGACACAAGTCTTGTCATGCTGTCACAGACTATAAAGCACAAATTCTGTGAAATTCAGGTCACTGGCACCTATCAGCCTTCTTTAGTCAGCTTCACGTTTGTGTAGCTCTGGGGATTTCAGTGGATCTACTTCTGACGTGCACAAGAATGAAAGGAGTAAGGCCTATCCAGTCTAGCAAGCAGATCTGATGATCCTCTCCCAAAGCAAATCCTGTAGCAACTCCTGTTTACCTGGAATTTCTATAAATAACTGATGACAAAAACATTGTTTCCTTGAATCAGATTTCATAACGAAAAAAAATATTTTCTCCCAAGAACAAATCATGACGGAAAACAAAAGAACTCTGAACTGCAGAGGTGATGTGAAAACATCCCAAAGTCATAGTTTACTTGCTGTTTACCAGTGGAAGAGACTGGAATAGCTGGTAACGGGGCTAGAACAGTTTGATAATGAGTGTTACTAATTGCAATATACCCATTTCATCAAAATACGTCCTTTAGTCAGATGCAAAAAAGATTCTTTTACCTTTATTACAAATACTGTTCTTCTTTTATACTTGGATATTGAATTCCCTACAAAAATTATTTCTTCTTCTGCTTCCATAACTCACACGTTCATTATCCTCAGCATTTCTTTACATTATGTTTGTTCAAAAGTGAACCAGTAGCCTCGTTGCCAGGGGCTTTACTTATCTCTCTGGCTCAGTGAACTGATGCTTAACTCGTTGAATACACTTGTAAAATGATTATGCTCAGCTAAAAATGAAAGCGGCCTTTGAGGTTGTTCTTCCACTCACTCTCGTTGAGCAGAGGGATAAGAGAGAGAGGAAAGAATCTCATGCATTCCTGAAAAAATGTTACATCCAGAAGAGAAACTACCCCAGATTAAACATGGGGTGAAAAATAGTATTCTAAAAAAACCCCCAAACCCCCCTAAAAACCCAATGACAAAAAGTAAAGAAAGAACGCTTTGTGGCTAACAAAATTTATCTCACATTGCAAAGCAAAAAATAGTGCAAAAGGACAAATCACAACAATGGATAAATGGTGTGTTATGTTGCGCAAAACCTTTGTCCTCATCAATCCACTCTCTTAAGGGAAACGAAATATAAGGGAGGTTTAATCTGAACATCAAAGGTCTAAAAAAGAAACAAAAATATCCACATATACCCCCCAAAAACACCCAACCAAAAAGTTATTTCCTTCAAAAACTAAGAATAAACACTGCATTCCAAAGACAAGGGTGGGGGGTGTTTTTGTCAAAGAAAACCCAGCTTATTAACTTGTAAATATATTTATGTTCTCCAAAATCCGTGTTTTTCTGGAAGAGATGACAGATATTATTTTGTTGCAATAAACGAACTAGAACTACTGAGTTTTGTGGAATGAGCCATCATTCTGTGTGGTATACTAACAATCTTAATTTTATACGAGATGTGGAGCAAATAAATTGGATATTCACTTGAAGTATCCACTAAATTTTAGAGACCAGAATTTTATTTCATCACAGAGAGCCTAAAAGGCAGAATTTAATGCTATTTAATAAGAGGTATGGTGAGGTTTTACAGATTTCACATGAAGAACATAGTGCAGTTCTTCTGGAGGAAAGAAGCATTCAGAGCCCTAATCCAGCTGGAAATCCGATCACATGAAATTAGGCTGTTAGAGATGGAATCTATTTCTAACTGCAACTTCCCACTGTCACAAAGCACAAACATTTCCTTGCTGAGAAGTTAAGAAGAGCTGACGTGCAGCCCAGAATCCAGCAGTAATTCTGCTGCATGGGATTCCACAGGAAAGGTGAGGGAAGTGGAAGGAGGAGAGTGGCTGCAGTTGAAAGGATGTGGTGTGGCTCAAGAAGGTCAGGGAGAAGACAGTCAGTTCCTTCCCCTTCCTTTTCTCACTTTCCCCCTTCCTCTAGGTACAGGCTACCTGTGACCCTGCCCTACGCAGGACTGACCTTTTCGGTCACGCAGCGCGTTTTCTTGTCCTCCAAAAGCCTGTCCTCATTCTCTTGCTGGGGAAGGGTGGAAGCCTGCTAAGAAGATGAAAAAGGCAAGGACAGGGACCAAGGCTTGAGGTGGTGACTGGAGAGAAAGACTCAGAGAAGGGTCTTCAGAGGACTAGAGCTGGCTTCCTGCACACTGATCCTTTGGTCAGCAACCCAAGGAGATAATATTTGTATTACAAGGAAGATGAGTTTCCATATTTGTATTTGGTGTATTCTTCTGGATGATAAATATTGCAATTATGGTAGCAATAATATCAGCTAATATTAAATAACAAATGTTGAATCATATCTGTCTGAATGCCTTTAAAATTATCTTGAGACTATAAGTGAAATCAGAAATAAAAATACTTTTTTTTTAGTAGCCTGAAGAAATAGTAAAAGCAAGCCATAAATTCATTTGCTAAAATAATACAATACAGTAAAAATCTTGGCTCTGTTGTGACTTTCAGGAGTTAACTTTCATTGGTAGTTTGTAGTGGTCTGTTTGAAGGCTGCAGAATAATGTAATTTAAATAAGCTTTAATACAGCAAGATTACTTAGGAAAACAATGTGTATCTTTGGATAAAGACAGCCTCACATCTGCTTTGCTTTAAAGCGTCCTGATATGACTATCGATTGAAAGAATTCAAAATAAATAAGGTAGCCTGAAACATTTGGAAGCAAGCAGTAATACACAGCCTGCCTCACGGCTCGGTTGCTGAAGGAGGTATCACAGACCAGCGCCAGGACATCAGTCCTAACCACTGCAGCATGTTCAGCGCAAAATTCCAGGCCCTCTCCTGAAATACCCCATGACTGGAGGCCAAGGCAGGTCTCCAGCCAAAAAAGGAGATGCTCGTACCTCAGCTGAGCTTTACAACTTCTCTATCCAGACGGATGGACGTGCTATGCTTGGGTGGAGTCGCAGTGTATTATTTCAGAAGTCATTTTTCTGAGTTGCTTCCAGATCTAAAAAGGTGTATCTGAAACCAACATTGGTTTGTGCTGTGCAGATACATGAACTAAATTTGGTCTAACTTAAAGAATTTGTGCACGGCTTTCCCTTTGCCTTATACACAGAGTATAAAGTGTACCAATAGTTCAGCTTCAAGGATAATTTCCCTTCCTTAGTGCAGAGGAACTCATAGGCAAAACCTTTCAGCATATGACAGGATTTACTTTATGAAATAAGTTGCTAAGGAATAAAACTAACAAAAATCCAGCTGCTTTCTTGCTTTTCCTGCTGCAAATAGGAGTTTTTTACAGAAATCAAGGACAACTGTAGCTCTAAACTCACACTGTTTTAGGCCTTTTATCCTGGATTCAGGTTAATGATGAAATTCTTGATTAAGGAGTGAATGTGGAGATCCAAAGATTGTTGACATTACCAGTAAAAAAGAACATTTCTTAACATTTTATTTCCCTTTATTTTCTCTTGTATAAAAAGCCTTTTCACTTTTGAACTGTTTATAGATTAATGAAGCTGTCGTTTAGAGAATGTCTGAGCAGAACTGGAAAGAAGGGTATTATCAGACATCTCTACGGAAGGATCAGTCTCACAGTGCTAGCTAGATACTTCTCAGCTCAAGTTTCATCTGCACAGTTACGGTACAGCACAAATGCAAAAAGATCTTATCCTCCAATCAGTACAACTGGACAGAATCAGTTTGAAGCTACAGAACCCAGAAAGACTCATGTTAGCTTCTCTGAGCAGCTGGATTCCACGTAATCATCCCCACAGTGATTTCTCAACAAATCCGCGAGGCAGGGAAAGGAAGTTTCCCATATTACAAATACTTAAATAAAAAGCACAAAGCAGAGATAGAATTTATTCAGCAATTCAGAAATGAAGTCAAACTCTGAAGAAAATCATTCTCACCCTTGACAGTTAACACAGTTTTGCTTCTTCCTGCAAAACCAGGAAGGAATAAATAAAATATGAGAACTTTTCCTACAAAAATGGCAATACGAGACTCCTCCTTCAGTCACACGGAGCTGAATACACATGATTTTCACAGACTATTATTATACTTGTCATAGTAGCGCTCAGACTGCCTATCATCCCCAAAAAAAGCATCTGGAACATCTGGCACGTCCCAGCATGCATGCGTTGCAGAAAAACCAGGTCTGCATTGCTTTTTGCACACATTTTAGTTCTCAGCATGCACCACTAAACTTTATGTCATTTGTCAAGCTGCCTTCTGTAGCATTGACATCATTCTGTGCTGGAGGACATGTATTGCCAGCTTCCTGTGAGCAGCAGGAAGAAAATAAAAAGCAAGTTAAGAAAGTGCTGTGAAACAGTCACTAACCCTAAACTACTATAATGGTTCAACTTGTCTTGGAAATAAAAAGTGGTGGCTGCTGTAACGTTCTCAATGACTACCCTAAAGCAGCCATTAGTTCTGGTTTACTATGTAGGGAATATGGAAGCGAAAGAACTGATCTTGCAATCTGTTAAAAAAAAGTCTCTTCTACAGGCTGAATCCTAATTCACACACAAAAATGTAGAAGTTTCAATACTTTTAAATCCAATTTCTTAATATATGATACTACAACACAAAATATCCAATTGCTTTGTAGAAAATAAGTCCAAAACATTTATCACCAAGTAAAACCAGATGAGAGACCAGTAGCTTATTTGAGAGTTTAATGTAGTAACCAGCAAAGTAAAATTCAGAGCTGAAACTAGGGCAAAGCTGAGGCGGTAAAACCGCCAAGCTGAACACGATGTGCATTTCAGACCAGCTCTGGAATAACGACTCCAATATTCCTCTTAGACAAAAGCGGGTTCCCTTAGTGCAAAACGTGACTGAGCAGCAGAAGACGCACAGTTCACTTGGGTTTTTAAAAATGGGAACCTCAGTTTAAAGGTGGAGAGAGTTCTCCCTTCAAAACTTCTTGTGTTTTGTTTTATGGGGAAAAATGAATGAAACTTCTCACGTGCAGCTGGTCTGCTGTGCAGGAGTCCTACCTGATACGTTTATTTTTTTCAGAATGAGCTCTGGTTATACAAAATAACAACAGGTTTTAACTCTATTCTCATAAACCCAGAGTCTGCTCCAACAGCGGATCTCAGCGATGCTAGAATGGGTATACTTTTGTGATATTTACATTTGCCTCCCTATTGAGGCTTAATCTGGTAAACGATGTTGCTTCAGAAGTGAAGCATTAGTAAACATAGAAAATCATGTTTTAAGAAATACTCTATCAATTAATATTAATTACAGCAGCCTTGGTAATTGTATTTGACTCTTCCTCAGACTGTGACATGCATCACAGAATTGCGTATCAATTAAATTACATTATCAATATTATTAGATTAAATTAAATTATCAGTATGCCCCATAAGGGGCACTGTTTCTTGACAGTAATATTTTACTGCCACATGGCTTTATGCATCACTTTATATCCTGGGCACGCTGCCAGTATTGCATTACCTAAATATCCACTTTATATAGTAATTCTGCATCCTCACAGCAACTTATGAAATCAGCCTAATTGTTTAATTTTAGGTTCCAAATCAACATTCCTTCCAAAGCATTAATCTAGTGGTGAATCTATGCAATTACCAATTTTGTAAAAACTTCTTACATCTGTGTCTGGTAATTTTGACTACTGTTAAGTAAGTGCCTGGCTTTTTGGTACATATTTATATAAGTGTGCTTAAAAAATAAAGCAATGGCTAAGTGACATTGTGTATCTCAATTTCTCCTTCCATCATGCAACACTTGTTTGCTTACAAAACACTATCCCCTTCCCTTTACTAAAGAAGATTACAATCCTATTTAACATTATCATCTCCATTTTCCAAAGCATTTCTCCAGGTTGAAATTTTGACCTGTACCCAAAAGTTGTTCTGAGCATGTGTTAAGTGTAGAGGAACTCACGGAAATTTGATTATACAGTTCTGCGATTTGGACTTCCATAAAATAAACCAAACGAAAAACCCAAAGCGGTTTCTCATCAGATAGTACTGCCCCAGACAGCTGAGAAAAAACAAAATGCAGGCTAGGAGAGCAAGGAAAAAATAAGCCGATCTCAAATGTGTTAATTCGTTTTAATATGAAAGTAGCAGAAGCTGTTTTATGGTAATCTGGTAAGGTAAAGTTTTGAAGTATCTTCTTTTGATTAACCTTTGTCTCACTGTAGAATGAATTTTTCATAGGATAAAAATCTCATTATCCAAACTAAATATATTAACATGCTTATGAAAATCCTGATAACACCTTTAGATATTAGAGAAATAAGATGAACTCCTTAAAACTTAAATTTCTATCTAGGAACACAACTTCCTCTTATTTTTCTCTTTTTTTAATATCAAAATGCCATTAAATGTTCTTTGATATTTAAAGTTGTCATTCTAGGTAACTGTCTTTCAGGATAGATATGCCAAACAATTTTTTCTTCGCTTTTCATAATTTTTTCAGTATTCAAAGTGGAAAGATGTTGTTAATATGAATGATGCTCTACTGGCAAGAACCCACAAAACCTGTGTCAGCAACTCTTGGCTATTTGTCGACTCAGTTTCTCTTGTATATTTATAAGGCAGTTGACTTAGTGCTGGAGATATTCTGATCCCTATCACTATCTCCTGAAGGACAGCAGAGGTCTGTCTCTAACGTTGTTCAGAAAATTTATGGCGATAAAGGAATTTATACCACTCTGTCAGCCCATGAATAATAATTTTACATGTGTCATCCTCTGTAATTACTGCATATGTTAATAGAGTTTATGAAAGCGGCACTGCACTGACTTTTTGCACAGACCAACCCCTGCCTGTAATGTCATCTCCTCCCATGATACTGCCTTTTTTCCAGTTCCCTGCATTGCCTTCAGATCCTTTACGTTGACGTACCAGGTTTTTTCCACATTTATCATGTTATCATACAATATCATATTACTATGATGTTGCATTTCTTTTAAAACACAATGAAAGCCACAGAATTAAGAACTGCTCCTAGTCACTGTGACCTACAAACAGAGAAGAGTTTGTAATTTTTGTAATTTAAAACTGCGTGTCACAATATTATATTTTTCCATTCTGTCTAGACGGTTCTTATGTGGAAGCCACCATGATACTGACATTAAGCAACTTTCTTGGATTCTAAAATACAACATTAAAACATAAAGTAGTAAAATATGCCTTTATACCTGTACCAACACTAAAAGGAAATCATTTTAGTGGGTTTTTTTGGTAGGTACTTACATGATAAAGTGGAACTGTATTGTTTTCTGCTAGTGAGAAATTCAAGACATCCTGCTGTCCAGGTTCAAGCCTAACATTTATAGTAGATGTCAACACAGATGGACTAATGGGGTAGTTTGGACTGTTTGCGTTTTTGCCCTTTTTTCTTGACCTACGTCCCGTGTCCCTTTTGTTGTCTTTTTGTGTCAAAGGCTCTTCTTGGATAACCAGTATCTTGTCGTCGCTCAGGTAGCGCAGGAGTGAATTCTCAGAGTCAGTTGGAGGGGAAAAAAAGACAAAAGAAACATTAGTAAGAGGAGACAAGCAGAACCACTTTGGCTGCATCTGTTTTGTCAGTTTGGGTAATTCCCCACAGCATTTGAGGCCCTTCCCTCTGCAAATAAACCTATTTGTACCGAGGTTCCAATCAAGAGCCAACTGAGGAGCTGGCACAAAACCTAGGCACAGAGAAGGTGGTGGTGCGGACCCTGGTCCTTGCACAATGGATAGTGTGAAGCTAAGCCACATCCTATGGCTTGTGTGACAGAACATAAATATAGCTAAAGGGCTGCGGATGTCAAAGGTCATCACTTCTCCTTC